>JBBMKA010018275.1:0-29819 GCA_037833695.1 Sechiopsis laciniata | reverse complement strand
GTAACTAATGAGGAGATCCTCGAAATGCAAACTAGATTGGTTAAAGATAAGTTGTCATGAGAAAAATAGCACATACTAAACTTTGCTTCAAGCCCCTTTCTGGAGCACCTGACTGCAACCTGTCGGTACATTGCCTAGTGACTGATTGGTACATCGCACCTGATTGGTTAAAGATTTACTTTTTTGAACAAGTTTTACATATGCAGCTAGTGAGTTGATTATTCCTAAATCCTCTCCAAAATGCTTAAGACTAAGCATTGCCTAGTGACTACGGTAAGGTTAAGCCCTTAACATCCCCTTTTCCAAGGCAAACGTTAAGCACTCGCAGGTGGATTGTCAATCGACCCATGAACTATTTATTGCTTTTTAATATTAATCCTAATCAACCATTTGTCAACAGGGGATCAAGTCTGAAACAAAAAGATGCATAATATTAACTTCAAGAAAACGTTACAATTTACTCCTACAACATGCCTTTTCCCTACATTACATAATACAAAACTACAATATACTAGACTACGATATAAGCTATGGAGTTGGTGGAATTGTCATCATTGTTGCCAGTGAAGACTTCTTCTACAAACATCGCATGGTACTGAGTTCTTCCAGGGCTACAGATGAACAGAGTTTGTCGAGATCTCCCAAGAGACCTCGGTGTCTTCGTCGTCCATCAACGGTAGTATCCTCTCCGAACCACCACACCTCATTCTTCTGATTTCTTCTCCATTTATAGCATCCAAGGTTTCTTTTTTATCACGTTTAATCTTCGTACAGATCTTTGTCTGAAATATTCGGTTGTCGATTATTTCCATCCTTGTTCTAGTGATTCCGTAATTTGATTGTCATCCAGTCTTTCCTTTTCTGTTCTGTTGACTCGACTGCTCCATTCGTCATCTGCATTCGCAATGCGCTTCCTGCAAATTTCAACATGTCAGTGAGTTTCAAGCAATAACCACAATTTCTGTGCTTGTGCACGTGTTTTCCCTCTAAAAACAGCATTATTCTCAAACTTCTATTATGCACGTGTTGTTGGTTATCGTGCGGGATAAATGCGAATGTAGTCAGCTAATTATCCTTTTCATGTTGTTTGCTCGTTTACATTTGAATAAAATGGAAAGTTTTGGAAGCTTAAATAGTGATATTATTTTGCGTTATCACTCATGTGGATGGTCGGTCGACACTTACTATTAAATTATGAACCTAATTAACATGTTCTGGTTATTTCCTCTCTAGATCTATCTAACACATACGTAAGCTCATTCCATTTTTCCCTAACTTAGCCTTCGAGAGATTAGTTCATAATGTAGAAAAGAAACACATATAACAACATATCAAGAGACATGCTGGAACAGTATTACTTAATTGCTCAAATGAGTCTGAAAATAAAACAAGAACTAAACGTAAAATAGTTGTGATCTCTCTCTCTTTTCTCTCGTTCAATGAGTCTCTTTTTATAAGCTCCATCTAAATCTTCTAGAATTTCCTTGATTTGGGTCGGTAGCCGCAGATTGCCTCGTAATGTCGGGTTTAGTCAACAATTGCTTAATTGATAGTTGCCAATCTCATCGTATAATTTAAGGTATGAATCTCGTGATTCCCGCAGATTGTCTCGTAATGTCTGGTTTAGTCAACAATTGCTCATCACTTGATTCTTTCCTCGTTTTGCTTATGTGTAACTTGGCATCTTTTTCGAACTGCTACTGCATGATCGTATGGACTGATCCGCTTCGCATTGATCTTTGCCATTTCGCATCGCTTGATCCATCTCTAGCTCCGCATCGAAGTTCCTTAAAATTCATAGATTAGCATAAATCATTCCTAAAATGCATAATTAAAGTAAAATTTTAGCGTTTAAGCATTATAATGCATTATTCTTCAACTTATTCCTCTAATTCTAGCGCATTAGCCTTTTCTACCTTTTACTCTTTATTTACACCTTTTTCGTATTAGATTTTTTATAATAATACCAAACAATGACTTTAATTTAGCAAAAATAATGGCTCTATTTGAGCCATTAAGCACCTTCATCCCAAGCAACACGCCTCCGCACTAGTTTAACTGTTGTGTTCTGCCTACCCATCATCGTCGCAAGCCGAGCTAAGACCAAACAAGAAGCACCACCATCGTCCGAGTCTACTTTGTCCGAACTGCAGATTTTTTCTCGAGCATTGACGCTAGCACCACCAGAGACAGCTAACAAGCCTCACGTGTATCCAAGCCTATTTGCCAGCATTCAAGCTGTAAAATTGTTCCTTAGGAGTCGTTCCAAGCCGAGGCACGATGCTGAACCATGCCATATCTGAGAGCATTTCACGCATCGCCACTGAGTAGTTACAATGCTATCGTCTTACACCACACCCAATTGTGTGTTGCTGGAGTTTGGACTTTCTAGATTTGTAATTTTGGTAATCTCTCCATCCCAAGCCCATTTTTTATAGTTTAAGGTGCAAATTATGACTCATTATTTTTTTAGGGCATAGTTCATAATGAAGCACATGGAGGCTATTCGGTTAAGAGTTCAAGAGTAAATTAGTGGACTTCAGCTAAGGTAAGAGACCATTACCCTTAGCTTGAGGTCCTATGGATTAATACATGTTCGTACTTGATCGTTGTTAGCTTGTATGTATGATATAACGTGATGATGTAATTGCATGTTTTACTTGTTGTATATTGATTGTTTAGTGAGTACGTGATCATGCTCTTTTGTTATATATGTAGACTAGTTTCGCATGTAGAAGTTACAGTTTGCCTCGCATGCATGTTTGAACATATGTGAACCTCTGTATACTTTCCTGAGAGGGATTGTTTTTTAATATTGGTTAGGTCATGTTGTCCTAGTTGTGGACTCGTTAGTTTGTTGAGAACGTTCTCGTGTCCTAAGCAAAAGTGGCTGAGACATGGGGACATATAGAGGTTACTGGTTAAGTGCAAGAGTAGACGGTGATATTTAGTCATCTCATATCTTGAGGAGATATTCTTTTGTTGTATGAACTCAAGGATTATTGGCTGACTGAGAGCTCAACCTTGTGGTCATCTTCTAGTACCCTGGGGAACCTTGGCCGCTAGGATGTTGTACTTTTCGATCATCCCCCTGGTTTAGGCCCTCCCATATTTCCCTTTTAAGATCGAGCTTCTCCTTAGGGACTTTCGGTCTTTTGGTTGTGGTCTATGTAGTGTAGGTCGGAGACGAAGAAGTACCCCTTTCATTGTGCTACTAATATTTTACTTATGTATGCATCCTCTTGATTGTGTTCATGTTTTACTGAATTTCATAAACTTACCCTTTCCATAGTGGTTTTCCTAGGTACACACGCTTTATCAAGCTGACCACGCTAGAGTTGACCATGTGCACTACTTCATGTTCTTTTTAGTCTTATGTTTTAGTTATCGTTTCCTTCTACATGAACTATTTTAGGGGCATGTTATGAACATTACTACTTACTTCTAGTTTTACGAATTTTACTCGAGTACTCTTATTACTCTTTTGGGACTCTTATATTTGGATTAGTGTTTATTATTTATCGATTATAGTATTTTCTTTTATAAAACTATGCCTGAATTACCTTTATGTACTTTGGATGTCCATGTATTAAGGTTTAACCTAGGTTTAGATCGTGTTTGGGTTAAGTCTTTACAAAATCTTCTCTAGCCAAGGAGATTCTGGTATCCTTTCTTCATGACTATTTCATCTTGTGAAATTTACTTTTCTACTACCTAATACGACAATCTAAATCAACATTGTTGACTATTATTACCCATGTACATTAAATGACGTTTTTACAAATAAGAGTTTGTAACACATTCAAGATTAAAACCAAGCTAACACATGATCATCGAGATTAAATATTGCTCTCATCCTACAATGGAGTTACATAGAGATCGGTAAACCTAGTTTGGTATTTGAAAAAAGAGTAGATGATCGGTAAACCTAGCTTGGTATTGATTAAAAAATGTCATTACATTACACTTTCTCAAAAATCATTAACTACTATTTTAAAGATCATTTGTTTATAATGGAAATAACACGGTCATTACTTGATTCATTTACTCAGATATTATTCAAATTAAACGTTTAAGATTCATTTTGTGACTTCACCGGTTATTATTCGACGTATTCTAAACATTTAGAAGATTATGGGAGGAAAAAAAGAGAGAAATACAAGGAAAACATTAAAATGGCATTCACTAATCAAAACTTTGTATATCCGACATGACAAGTTGACATGTTTCGTGGTCTCCAAACGATCACATTGTACAAAGAAACAAAACTTGGAAATAACGCAGTCATTACTTGATTCATTTACTCACAGGTATTATTCAAATTAAACGTTTAAGATTCATTTTGTGACTTCACCAGTTATTATTCGACGTATTCTAAACATTTAGAAGATTATGGGAGGAAAAAAAGAGAGAAATACAAGGAAAATATTAAAATGGCATTCACTAATCAAAACTTTGTATCTCCGACATGACAAGTTGACATGTTTCGTGGTCTCCAAACAATCACATTGTACAAAGAAACAAAACAACCTCTATTATACAAGGACAATCACATACACGTTTTCTTTCACTATGAAATCACACCACACCCCACCTCCATATCTAAAGTAAACGACTGTCCTCTGAAAAAATTGTAAAATTACAATTGGTAAAACCTCTTGGCGCAAAAAACCAAGACCATCCCACCTGCTTTTTGAGTATGAATGTCGACACTACATCTTATAGTGCGCCTCGATCACTTTAAACATCACTGCCACCAGCAACCTGTTTCTCGAACCTATACAATCAAATTTCATGGCTTATTGAAGGTGTGTGAATATCAGAATTCCAGCTTTCGTATATCCGTTATGATCACAAGTTCTGGTACTTGGTGGCGGGGCGTGTGTTCTATACATTATACCAGAACTGCCAAAGTGGTAGTGGCATGAGACCAGACTTGATATAAATTAAGAGACGTGTTAAGGAATGTGATATATCCATGCGAGGGAGCCCCAGTCGTTGGTTACTTGAGGGCAGACTCTGGTTGGTGTTGGAGTTCTATTTGCATTCAGCTCCTGATCTCAAAGAATATTAGTATAATGAAATCATATTGACAATATACAAACATGGGGGAAGAAGAAAATCCTTGAGAATGCAATATCAGCAGCACCTGCATCCATGTATCTTCTAAATGATGTTCCGGTGATGTCTCTGGAGAAGTCATTGCAGGTGGTAGAGGATGAATTAACTTTGGAACAACAACAAGATCTCGACCAAGAACTAAAATAGCTCCAGCGTTATTTGCTGTGCCTGTAAGCGAGGACCGAAATTTTATCAGAAAAAATCCAGATATCCTAGATGAGTAGAGCAAGAAGAATACCGCAGTAATTTGTGGCTGAAAAAAGTGAAATCAAATGCCCTTGAGCAAAACGCTCAAAACCGTCCATGACACATTCATGGGCACGAACTATCAGCTGAAGATCATTATTGTTGCAAAATTCCATGACACGATCAGGCTGGCAGTAACAACAACTCTATAAGTGCATTTTACCGTAATTCATTTGTTATAGTGGAAAAGGGATTCAATCAACATTTGGTACCATAATTCCAAACTCAAGTGAATGGATACGTAGTCAACAGTGGACATTAAGAAGCTATTTCAAATTACTTTAGAGTAAAATCTCGCTTCTCAAAAAAAAAAAGCAGTAAAATTTCAAGAACAAATAAAAACAAGGTTAAATTACAAATTTGGTCTTGGAGAAATTCAAAATTTAGTCCCTAGGGTTTTATAAGTTAGGATTAAGTCCTTGCGATTCATTAAATCTAAAAAATAGTATGGCAGGGGATTAAGTACGTGGCACTTAACTATTCATGTATCAATGATAAAAATGAATAGTTGATTGGATATAAAATTGGTTGAAAATTAGTGATTTAATGCAGTTTTTTTAGAAATTGGTAACGCGTTTATCCAATCAACCATTTCACCTACTGCCAACAAAATACAAAAAACTACCTATTTATACATGAATATCTAACTGGCACGTACTTAATTGCCAACGATTATGAATTTAGTCCCTATGGTTCGTATGTTATGCACTATTGGAATTGTTTTTTTAATTTGAATAGGGAAATGATGAGCAACTTGTAATCAGGTTTCGTTTGGTTTTTGTTGGGAGAGAAATACTAGAAATTTTGAGTTTGACTCAAGGCATTATTTCGTTAAACCCCAGGCATCATACATTTAGTTTTTCATCGGATTGTCAATCACAGTTTCCTCCCTATTAAGAAAGCATAATTAATGCCTGAGATATGATTTTCTTTTCGAAGTTTTAATAATCGTAATGTTGAGAAGAAAATGTACTTGGCACATAACTTGTGAAAACTATGTGAACTATCTGTGACAAGGTAAGGTAAAGCACATTTAGAACTCACCCCAAAAGTGATTAAACCCAGACCTCTAGCATTCGGCCGCAATCCTTCCACACTGTCAATTTCGATAGGATCGGACCAGTGAATTTCATATTAATACATGAAATAATTATATTAGTGTCACTAAAAGAGTCAAACAGAACAGTATAGCAGAGATATATTAGATCATTACTCAGCTAGTCAAAAGAGTTGAAAACAACTGCATAGACACACTAACCACAACAAATCCAAGAGGACAATTGAACCTGCTTCCATTGAAATTGGACGCTGAATACTCTCAATCTGCTCCACGTGCTTTATTGATCGTCCAATACCACCATGCATACAAATTATCTTCTTTTCGATAAAAGCTGCTAGAGGAAGCCAGTTAAATAATCGGTTAATACGAAGCCAAGTCCAAATTCCATCCCTCTCTCCCTGTTCAGTGAGAAATGATATAAGTCGCTATGACCGGTTTATATAATGTAACACAAAAATATATACAAGTGTACAATAATAATACCATCCGCTCAATACACTCAATCTGGAAGCCAAAAAGAGCATTAATATCTGCAGCTTCATGGTTCCCGCGTATCAAATGAACATTTTCCTGATACTCAACCTACAGTAAGTACATAAAAAATCAGCCTATCAAGACACAGTAAGTGATAGATTGGTAGTTAGCTACATAAACGACATCTCTCGAAGTACCTTTAAAGCAAGTAGGAGTGTAATAGTCTCAAGGCTGTGTTGACCTCTATCAACATAATCTCCTAAAAAGAGATAATCGATATATCTGACATGTTCATCAAAACAAATTACAACAATATATTTGTCTTTCAAATACAGAATATCCCAAATAATCCTTTACTCACACAATATCCCCAGCAATTGAAGGCACAACATACTCATCAAAGAGGCGCATAAGGCCCCCAAATTGACCGTGTAGATCACCAAATATTTTTAAAGGAGCCCTAAGTTGTAGAACGCTAGGTTCACTTGAAAATATTTTCTCAGCACTATCACAAAGATCAGTGATTTCATTGCAATCTAAGAAAAATTGTCGGTGAACCGGAGGTTTCCATCCACGAGGCTTTAGAAGGTGTGCTATCACCTGAAAAAAGATAAAAGAAGAAAGCATGCTAGATCATCTCATACTCCTTCAACTAACGACTAAAGGAACAATTTTTTTTTTCTTAACAGGAAACAAATTTTTTCATTAAGAAAATGAGGAGAACAAGATACAAGATACAAAGACCATGATATAGAAACAAACAGAAACAAAGAACAAGAAACCACACATAATACAACTTTAAGGCCAAAATGCCAAACAGGACAAAACAATAATAGAGAGAAAAACAATCATTCAAAAACTTCCAGCTTCCATCTTCAAAGGCATCAAACTTCAAACTGCCAATACAAAATGCAACTAAGACCACGGCACCAAGAAGATAACACTGCTATCCACCACAACTTCAACTGGTCGAGCAAACTGAAGATCCACACACCGTTACTGATTTATTACCTTCTTCGCTTATTTCTATAGGTCTATTTCACACTTTCACAAATCAATAACATTGTTTTTGTTTCTTAAAAATCTAAAAAAAAAAAAAAAAAGTCTTTAATCTCGCAGGTGGTTTACCCTTATGGAGGTGCGTGGGTAGGAGTTTGCTGCCGATTTTTCGTGGATTTTTGTCGCAAAGGGGCTCTCTTCAAGTCTGTGTGGTTTGTTTCTGGTTTTCAACAACGGTTTGTCTCGGGATTGACAGTGAGACCTTTTTCGAGTACTTTTTTGCTGCGCACTGTTCAGGTTTAGATCTGATTTTGTTTTTAGACTATTTAGATTGCTGATTTCCTTTGTTTAAAGTAATATATGGCTGACTCTAAGCAAACAAGCATATAACTCACTCGTCGAAAATTATGAAGCAAAAGTTAAATGGCTTAAATTATCGAGATTGGAATAAAACAATCTGATTTCATCTGCTGAGCACGGAGATGGAGAATCATATTAAGGATGATGCACCTACGGATGAGTCAAAGAAAAAAACGTGCCTTCGAGATGATGCTCGACTATATAATCAGATCCAAAATTCTATTGAGGATGATGTTGTCGACCTGGTGAGTCATTGTAATAGTGTCAAGGAACTTATGACGTTTCTAGAGTTCCTATATTCGGGAAAGGAACAAGTGACAAGAATATATGATGTTTGCACATCTTATTTCCATGCTGATCGAAAGGGACAATCGATAACGGCCCATTATATGCAGCACAAGAGAAACCATGCCGATGTAGATATCAAAGTTCAACAAAGTCAGAAAGAGAAGATGGGTGTTATCCGTTTCCTCCTAAGGTTTAGGTCCTAAATTTGAAATAGCAAGGTCACAAATTCTCTCTAGGACTGAAGTTCCTAGATTGGATAAAGTTTATAAGAGACTCCTCCGTATTGAAAGTCATCCTCCATATCTTTTAGTCTCATAGTGCAATGGTAGGGAGAGATGATTTGCATTCCGTGAAAAGGATAAGTACGTATACATCTAAGGTAAATTATGATCAACACCAAGAGCCTAGTGGAGATAGGAGGCGACCAGAGAGAGAAGAAATGGCTTATTATTGTAACAAACCGGGACATCTAAAAAGGGATTGTAGAAAGCTACAGTATTAGAATTAGAAACTTCAGGCTGCTCATGTTGAGTCAACTGATGACTCAAAACGCTCAATTCATGCTAGTGCTGATGAGTTTTGCTAAATTCCAAGTGCCACAGGCATCTTCGTCGAACCTTCCTACTGCAACACTCGCTGAGACAGGTAATAAGAATCGCTGCCTCCTTACATCCTCTCTGAAATGGGTCATCGACTCCGAGGCTACAGCTCATATGACAAGTAATTGTAATCTTTTTGTAAATCCATTGTCTCCGGCTCCATTCTCAATTGTCACTTTGGCAGATGAGTCGTCATCTTCAGTTCAAGGGTCTTGTCGGATAAATGTTACACCCATATTATCTTTATCTTCAGTATTATGTCTACCCAATCTTGCTTTTAACCTGATCTCGATCAGCAAACTTACTCATGACCTAAATTGTTTTGTTTCTTTCTATCCTAGCTACTGCTTGTTTCAAGATCATATGACAAAGAGGATTATTGGTAGAGGATATGAGTCTGGCGGTCTATACGTACTCGATCAACAACCAGGAAATGTTGTCGCCTGTTCGAGCACTGAGTCTTTGTTTGAAGTTCATTGTCGGTTAAGTCATCCATCTTTGGTAGCTTTGAAGAAACTTTATCCAGCTTTCAATACTGTGTCATCTTTAAATTGTGAGTCTTGTCAGTTTACTAAATTTCATCGTCTTAGTTCAAGTCCTAGAGTTCAGAAACGAGTTGATACTCCCTTTGATTTAGTACATTTAGATGTTTGGGGTCCGAATTCTGTAGTGTCTAAAAATTTCATTATTTTGCGACTTTTGTTGATGACCATTCTCCTTTAACTTGGGTTTATTTAATGAAGAATCGTTCTGAGTTATTTTTTATTTTTTGCACTTTCAATGCTGAAATAAGAAATCAATTCAATGTTTCCATTAAAATTTTATGCACTGATAATGGTGGAGAATACTTCTCCAATCTTCTGGGATCTTACTTACGAGACCACGATATTCTTCATCAGTCGTCATGTGCTGATACTCCATCTCAGAATGGAGCGGTTGAACAGAAGAATCGACATTTACTTGAAGCGGCGAGGGTATTGTCATTTCAAATGAATGTTCTGAAACACTTTTGGGTAGATGTCGTGTCTACAGCTTGTTTTCTAATTAATAGAATGCTTTCTTCCGTTCTAAGTGGTTAAACTCTATTTCATGTCTTGTTTCCTACAAAGGAATTGTTTCCGATTGCAACCAAGATTTTTGGTTGCACTTGCTTTGTTCGTGATGTAAACCCACGTCGCACCAAGTTAGACCCAAAATCGTTGAAATGTATCTTTCTAGGTTATTCTTGAGTTCATAAAGGTTATCGATGTTATTGTCCAAGCTCCAATAGGTATCTTGTCTCGTCCGATATTCAATTCTTTGAAAACGTACCTTTCACTTCAGTGCCATCGAATTCTTGTCCGAAAGAGGATAACTTATTCATTTACGAAGTTGTTTCCTCCTCTATTCCTAGTTCGCCTTAGACAGAGCCACTTTTGTCTTGTTCTCCGGTTACTCAAGTTTATTCTAGATGCGTACGACAATAGCCTGCTGACTCATGTCCTCCACCAAAAACTGCTTCGCCATCTAAACTGCAAGCAGATGGTGATCTTGACCTACCCATTGCCTTTGGCAAAGGTAAGCGTTCGTGCGCTTTTCCCATTTCTTTGTGTGTTCCGTACCAAAAGGTTCTGCCTTCCACATACTCTCTCCTTACCTCTCTTGATTTTGTCTCTATTCCTAAGACTATTTATGAACACTATCTCATTCGAGTTGGCTCCAGGTGATGATTGATGAAATGACTGCTTTAGATGCTAATGACACTTGAGAGCTAGTAGCTCGTCCTACAGGAAAGAATGTAATTGGGTTAAATGGGTATTTGCAATAAAAGACAATTCTGATGGATCTGTGGCTCGGTTGAAAGCCCGTTTAGTTGCCAAAGGCTATGCTCAAACATATGGAATAGATTATTGTGACACGTTTTCTCCAATTGCAAAGATGATTTCGATTCGATTGTTCATCTCGATAGTGGCATCTCAGGAATGACCTTTATACCAGCTAGATATTAAGAATGCATTCCTCCTTCATGGAGATTTTCAAGAAGAAGTGTATCTTGAGCAACCACCTAGGTTTATTGCTCAGGGAGAGAATCACAAAGTTTGTCGACTTCGCAAATCATTGTATGGTCTGAAACAGAGTCCGAGAGCTTGGTTTGGGAAATTCAGTCAAGCCTCTTGAAAGTTTGGTTTGAAGAAGAGTTCATCTGACCACTCGGTGTTTTACAGGAGGATTAAAGATAACATTATTCTGTTGGTAGTATACGTTGATGATATCATAATCACTGGCGATGACATAGCCGATATAACTTTGTTGAAAGAATTTCTTCACAGTGAGTTTTATACTAAAGATCTGGGAATCCTCAATCATTTTTTAGGTATCGAAGTGATGAGGATTAAGAAAGGCATTGTACTGTCTCAACGAAAGTATGTACTTGACCTATTATCAGAACCAGGAAAGTTGTGAGTGAAACCATGTAGTACTCCTATGGTACCAAACTTACATCTTGTCAAGGAAGGTGCAGCATTCAAAGATCCTAAAAAATATAGAAGAATGGTTGGAAAATTGAACTACCTAATAGTTACAAGACCTAATATAGCATGCCCAGTTAGTATAGTGAGTCAATATATGTCATCTTCCACCGTGGATCATGGGATGGTCGTGGAACATATATTGAGTTACTTAAAATCAACTCCTAGTCAGGGAATCTTATATGGAAATCATGGTCATATGCGGATACAATATTATTTTGATGCTGATTGGGCCGAATCAAAAGAGGACAGAAGATCTACTTTAGGATATTTTGTATGAGTGGGAGGAAATTTGGTATCTTGGAAAAGAAAGAAACAGAATGTTGTTTCCCGTTCAAGCGCAGAGTCTGAATATCGATTTATGGCTCAAGTAACATGTGAGATAGTGTGGTTGCTTCAGTTGTTGACAGAGCTTAGGATAGAAACTGTTACACCTACAAAATTGTGGTGTGATTATTAATCAGCTATTCACATAGCGCCAAATCCAGTCTTTCATGAGAGAACCAAACACATTGAGGTAGATTGTCATTTCATCCATGAAAAGATACATTAAGGGTTGATCTCCATGAGCTACATATAGATTGGAGAACAGTTCGGAGATATCTTCACGAAGGCACTACATGGAACAAGAATAAAGTATCTTGTAGCAAGCTGGGCACGATAGATATATTCGTTCCAGCTTGAGGGGGAGTGTCAGCATTATATGTGTTAACTTTAAGGCTTCAAATCAATCTAAATATTTTGATGATAACAAACTCAATTTTTTTACTGACTATTTTAGTGTTTCAAAGAGTCTATCTTGTAGATCTTGAAAAGAGGATTCCAACGCATCTTGAATCGTCCAAATCGGAGTTCAAACGAGAAAGATATGAGCAAAACAAGATTGGTGAAAAAATACCTAATTAACCAAAAATGAGATTTTCCTATTATTTTCTATTATTATTCATCCAAAATTCTTTCCATCTCCTATCTATTGAATCTCAACCATCCATACCTTTTACCTTAAATCCAATGGCCACATTTCATTCCATCTTGATTAAATCTCACCCATCCACTCATTTTACCCTAGATCTAATGGCCATCTTTTAATCTTCTCTTCATTTAAATATCTTGCATCAACCTTTCAAGAGCCCTCTTCCAGCAAGCCTCCAAATTTTCAAGCTCTCAAAAAGTGTTGAATATTCTCTCAAATTACTTCTCACATACTCTTCAAACGGCATAGTTTAATTTTTGTGAGAGCATTCTTGTTTTTATATCAATTTGTGTATCTTGCCTACAAGAGGCAACTTGTGTGAGATCCATTTTTTTGTTTTCTTTGGGACTTGTATTAAGATGTGGGATACACCTTGGGTTGTGTGAAAATTGAATTGGTTTGATCCTGAACCATTGAAAAGGATTTGGATTTTTTTTCAACCTAGGAAAAAGAGAAAAGAGGGTCCTGTAAGTTTGGATCTCACCCGTGTAAGAAGATCATCAATAAAATACCTAAGGAGACTTGGGGAGTGGAGTAGGAATTCCGAACCACTATAAACCTCAGTGTCTTCTTTCCCTTATCTTTTAATTTTCGCAATTTCGATTCACATATTATTTTAGTGTTCATGAAATAGGACTTGCTTACAATTGGATAATCTTTAAGTTTAACAAAGCTAGATTAAAAAAAAGAGGACACATTAGTGGACAACCCTATTCACCCCCCCTCTAGTCTTGCTTAAATATCCTACAATATGCATTATAATTGTATATATTATTCTCCAGTTAATATGTTAGGCCCATTAGCAATTAGGGTTTATTACTTCCTATTTGTATATATATAGACATAGTCACACTAATAAAATCACGACTTCTTTGAGTCTCAATATCATGCTACGGTAATTTTCCAGCCCCTTATGATTTCAAAGTATGCAAATGGCCAGCTATTTACCTCAGGCTTCCTTTAAATGGAAATCCCAAGACTTGATTTTTGGGCGTCAGTTACTGAGAAAATTGAAAAGAGGTTACACAATTGGGGCTCTACGAGTATCTCAAAAAGTGGTCGTTTTACTCTCGTCAATGCTACATCGTCGAATATCCCGGTATACTACTTGTCTCTCTATAAAGCTCCTTCTAAAGTGGTCTCCATAATGGAGAAGCTATTTAGAACTATCACTGGAGAGGTAACAACAAAAATGCATGTAGCCATTTGATCAAATGGTCAAAAGTTAAAAAGCCTTTGGAATGTGGCGGTTTGGGCATACCTGATATTCGTGCTAAGAACGGAGCTTTTCTTGCTAAATGGGCTTGGCGATTTGCAACTGATAGAGTGACTCTTTGGAGGAAATTGATTCTTGCTAAATGGGCTAGCGCCTCATGGGATTTTTTTTTCTTTGTGTTTATGCGTTTTAGGTCATTCGAAGCGCGTGAAGGTTGATAGTTGAATACCTTGTATGTTTTATATATTATTCTTGGTTAAAACTTTAGTTATGTCCATGAAAAGTATTTTTATTGTGTATACACACATATATGAAAAGTGTTTTTATTGTGTATACACACATATATATATGAGTTTTTTGTGTTTTTTATATAGTGCGCCTTAAGTAAAAAGGCCCTTGCCTTTTGGTGTGCCTTGCGCCTCAAGCTCCAAAGGGTCATTGCGTCTTAGTGCGTCTTGCGCTTGGGCACAACTAGGCGTATGGCTAGCGCCTAACTTGTCCCAGGCCACGCACCTCGTGGGAAGTTGTTTTCCTTTGTGCTTTTGTGTTTCAGGTCATTCAAAGCACATGAAGGTTGATAGTTGAATATCATGTATGTTTTATATATTATTCTTGGTTAAAACTGCATTTATGTCCATGAAAAGTGTTTTATTGTGTAACACACATATATATAAGTTTTTTGTGTTTTTATATATAGTGCGCCTTAAGTAAAAAAAAACCTCGCCTTTTGGTGTACCTTGCGCCTCAGGCTCCAGAAGGTCATTGTGTCTTAGTACGCCTTGCGCTTTTTAAAACACTAGGTGCAGTAAAACAAATTCTTGGAACTTGATATTCAGAAGAAATCTTACTCATTGTGAAATAGAGGAATGGGCAGCATTATCATCTAAGCTTCATAACTTGATTCGAAATGAGCAGCTGGATAAATGGTGTTAGCCATACGCAAAAGATGGTTGCTTCTCGACAAAATCCCTTTTCAACAGCTTAGTTCAGCCAATGATAACCTCACGGAAGATGAAACTCTTTTCTACAAGATGCTTTAGAAGGGTAACCAGCCAAAGAAAACGAAATTCTTTTTATGGGAGCTTAGACACAAAGACATCAACACACATGATGTTTTCCAAAAAAAGGCCCCTAGTTTATCGATATATCCTAGTTGTTGCATCCTTTGCTATAAAGGTGATGACTCCCAAGACCATATTTTCAACCTTCGCAGTTGGGCTACAACTTTCTAGAATGGATTATTGAATATCTTTGAATGGCCTTTTGTACAATCCACAGACACTGTGACTCTATTGCAATGCTTGCTGGTGGGACACCCTTTCAAGAACAACAAAGAAATCCTTTGGGTCATGATAAGGCCCGTTTAGGAGTAAGATAAAGAATGGTCAATCCTATTAGGAGTAGGACAAAGAATGGTCAATCCTATTAGGAGTAGGATAAAGAATGGTCAATCCTATTAGGATTAGGATAAAGAATGGTCAATCATATTAGGAGTAGGATAAGGAATGACTAATCCTATTAAAAGTAGGATACGAATATTAGACTATAAATAAGAAAAGATAGGGAGGTTAAGGATACATTGAGAAGTATTGAGATATTGAATATCTAGGGCTTGAAAGTGATCTTAAGATCGAGAGGGTCTAAGTACCTTTAACACTTGGGTTCATTAGTATCTTTATTAGCCTTTTATTTAAATATATATTTGGTTATTATCAATTTGGTATTAGAGCATTCGATCCATGGATGTTGAAAGGATTATCAACCAGATGCGTAAGGAAGGTTTTTTTAAAGATATGGCAAGAAAAATGGCAGATGACGTAGTGAAGTCAATGGATTCTTTATTCAAAACTCGCCAAGAGAATTTTGCAAGTATGAGGATGGAAGGGGAAGAGCATTTGGCCGAAGTTAAATGAGAAAAAGCTGTAGGGTTAGCAGATTATGCAAAAGTAAAGGAGGAGGAAACAAATCAATCCATGAAATCACTTTTTTGGAAGAAAAAGATCAAAAAATTGAGAAAATCATTCCTCAACTCAGTATTTCATCAATAAGGGAGGGCAGGGAAGAGATCAAGAAAGATCTGGTTGAACATGAAAATAAAGAAGATAGAAAAGTGGAACAATCTTTGATTTGGACGGACTTCAAGAGAGAGAGAAGCTAACCAATGAAGTAGCAATCCTGAGTACAACCAAGAATCAAGAAAAACATAGCAAGATTTAAACCAAGAGAAAGATTGAACTACAACAGTCTAGAAAAAGCAAGATTTCAAAACAATATAGAGTGGTATTACTATGGCAAACAAGATCGATAAAGAGAAACATCAATGCAAGTGAAAAAGGTGAAGTCAAGCGAAAAAGGTCAAGTCAAAGAAGCGAGAGGTTCTGGAAAAATGTACCAAAGTATGCCTCAATTTTCAAAGAACCCGTAAATGGAAAAGTACATTAATTAGTTTTTTGAACTTTGGTGTGGTTGCTGGTACGGGAGAGGCAATATTTGAAGAAAGAAATAACTGTCAAATTGGCGATGGTTGGAGAAAAAAGGTAAAAATTAAGGCTCCCGTGGGCATTTCCAACAATTGTGATTCCAACTATTGTGGTTTTTTGGGTTGGGGCAGTGTTGTTAAGTTTGGCCTTCCTATGACAATTTGAAAAAAATTGAAGGCTTGTCTATTTGCCAATTGGGGAGGGATCCTACTATCAGAGAAAAGGACTTACCAATCAGCACATTTTAATTTCCCTCATCAACGTCGTCAAAGAAAAATTGTGGAGATGAGTCGTTCAAATCTCCTTGGACACGTGTGGCTAAGAATAGTGTTTAAAGACTTATTCCTTCTTGGGTTTGAGCCATTGTTAAATAAATCTAGCAAGGATGATGTAGCGAAATCACTACATTCTTTATTCAAAGCTCGTCAAGATAAATAGGAAAGAACGAGGAAGGAATATTTGGCTAAAAACAAAAGACAAGAAGCATAGGAGAAAGAAGAGGAAGAGGAGAAGAAAGTGAATCAACAATCCATTTGCTTGGGCAAGAAAGATCAAGAAGATCAGCAATACCAAAAAGAAAATATAAATGTTAAAGAATCCTTGTTTAAGGATGATTTTGAGAGAGAGGAAGAGGGAAAAGAGCCAAGGCAAGAAATCGTTGGGGTTGAATATGAAGATAACAAGGCAGTATTAGTGGCAAAGAGTGAGAAAGAGAATGAGGTGAGGAAATCAAGTAAAGAAATCATCATGTTGGAAAAAAAAGATCAAGAAGAGCAGAAAATCATATTCGAACATTTTATTACAAGGGAAAATAACAAATCATTAAAAAAACTAGAGGTTCAATCAAGAAAGAAACATGGTCAAAGGTGGGAATTTGACAATTAAAGATGTTGAAAGAAAAGAAAAACAAGAAACGACGATGGAGAGCTTTGTCCGAGAAGATGAAACGCATCAAGAAAATGCAGAAACTAAAGTTTTGGAGTTATTGTGTAAGACTCAAATTGAGGAGAAAGAAGAAAATGCGAGAGAAGGTGAAAGAGAAAAGTCAGCACAAATTAACTTGGCTGGAGAATAAAATTAGTTCAATTCTAATCTAGCAGCTGCCACCTCTAGTCACCAGAAATATTTTATTGTTACTTTTTATTTTTAATATTCTTTTGTAATAAACACCTTGTGAACAAGGTATATTTTGGGGGCCGAGTAATGATAAGGCCCGTTTAGGAGTAGGATAAATAATGATCAATCCTATTAGGAGTAGGATAAAGAATGGTCATTCCTATTAGGAGTAGGATAAGGAATGACCAATCCTATTAGAAGTAGGATAAGAATATTAGACTATAAATAAGAGAGGATAGGGAGGTAAAGGATACATGAAAAGTATGGAGATATTGAGTATCTAGGCTTGAGAGTGATCTCAAGATTGGGAGGGTCCAAATACCTTTAATACTTGGGTTAATTAGTATCTTTGTTATCCTTTTATTTAAATATATATTTGGTTCTTATCAAGTCAACTTTATTTTTGCCTTTTTCTGGAAGTGGTGGGTGGAAAGAAATAATAGGATTTTCAACAATAAACATCAATCTTTGGATAGTCTCATTGAAGCATCAATTCACATGGGTTTATATTGGTGTCATCGCTCCCCCCATTTTGTAACTATGATCTATCTACATTGTTCAATCACTGGCATCATAAGTTCTAATGTAGTGATCTATAGTGACTTTTTGTATTTTTCATTCATCAATTATCAAAAAAATAAAATCAATTTGAAAAACCAAAAGAATTTGTAATGCAAGTAGATACCTAAAAAGCTCTTATGACTCACCGCCACGTAAACCACCGTAAATGAAAATTAGGTCACCTACAACAGCAGCTGCATCGCCTAGTTAATTCTACAGAAGCATCACCACCTGCCGCACCAGCACTATATATCCCTGTCCTGGGAGAGGTAATAACAGATTTTATGTTGCACCAAACACCTGCTGCCGTATCCAACACTGTAAACAGAATAACATGAGAATTTTGTGAGACTTCTGTGAGAGGCCTACTACGGTTAGATGAAAGGGTACTAATGATAAGGGTATTTTGGGTATTCGTAAAATATTTTTTGGTTAAAAATAGTAGTGCTAAGGGTTGTAGGAAGTAGGTCATATTTTGGCTAATTCAATCCTTGTGTATTAATTGGGAGAGTTCTAGTCCTCAAATAGCTATTGATATTGTAGTTTCTTGGTAAGAGATCCTAGGATTAGAAGACACACACATAAGTATGTTAACATAGCGAAAAAAGAAACAGCAATATGCTATGAAGAAGGGCCAAAAAATTTTCAAAAATTAAATGCTGACATGATTTACAAGATTAGAAACTTCTTTTTTAATTCAACATTAACCAAATTCCATTAAGATCTAAGAGATGAAAAATACTTGAACGCAATTAAGCTAAGGCTAAACAGAAAAAATGGAAAACTCTCCTAGAACAACATCATTAACAGATTCAACGTTCCTTTGAGCGGAGAAGAGCATTTGGATACAACCACAAAAGAAGAGCAAAAGAAGGGCCCTTAGGAAGCATTTGGACACAATCATATATTCTACTCATGCTAACAAAAGTTGCAGGGGGTGATTGGATTTTGGAGTTTGGGAGAGGAGAGGAGAGGAAGAGGAAATGGAGAGGAAGTGGAGTGATTTGGAAGGTTGAAGTATTTGTTTGGGAATTGGTGTTTTGGAGAGGAGATGTTAGAAAAAAAAATTTGGGGACTTGTGTTTTGAAAAAAGATGTTGGAATTTTTTTTTTTTGGGAATTGGTGTTTAAGAGAGTAGATTTTTTATTTTATATTAATTTTTATTGTAATAAAGTTTGATTTGAAGTTTGATAGGATTAAATATATTTGATGGGATGTGAGAGAGGTTGTTATATACAAAAAACAAACATGGGGTTGGGATAATTTTCTCTTCTCTCCTCCCCCAACCCCTAAATCCAATCACCCTTGCAAGGGTAACAACAACCTTACATTAAACATTGAGGAAAGGGAAAGATAGCCCATACTTAATACTACTGATTTAGTACCTGCAAAGCTTAGAGCCCTATATGCCAAGTACACTTCCCAACCTAGGTTGTAGTAAATGCCTCTACTCATGCTAACAAATCTTGCAAGGGTAACAACAACCTCACATTATACATTGAGGAAAGGGAAAGATAGCCCATACTTAATACTACTGATTTAGTACCTGCCACACTTGATGAGTCTTCTACCATGCGCCCACCACCAAGAGCCCCTCCAGATACATGGAGTCGTGCATTGACAAGTACCTAAGAACATAGGGAGTGAGGAAAGTGAAATTCAATAGTAAAGATCAAGGGAGAGATGGCAAGATGGAAAATTAAAGATGATTGAACGCACAGCAGATGGTGAAACACCCGGAGCAATTGCCCATTCCCAACGACCATCTCTGTGTAAGCAAGTCCATATGCACTTGCCAGTGGCTGCAGAAAATGAAGACAGGAAGTAAAAGAAAGTTAACCATGTTCAACAAAAGGTTTCAATATTTCTAGAACAAAATAGCTTTAGGTAAGGTAAACACTGTTTTTCCTTTTCTTCTTTTGGAGAACCAAGTAAAATGTCAAGTATGAATCCCATTTCCTTGCAATGATAAGAGTCTTCTCTAACACATGAAGAAATGGAGGCATTCTATGTCAAAGTAAATGTAACCTGAGGTTGTGCTGCTTAAAAAATAGAAAGCTTGAACCCTTGCAAACAGCCCCAGACACCAGGGGGCTGGATGCTAATACCACAACGCCAAGACACCTTTTCTTTGACTGCTGAAATATTTTCTCCATTTTTAAAGCATCTAGCGTGTCACACCTCTTTAGTTATAGCCATGGGTATTTGTGTCAACTTGTGCATACCTCAACTAATTATACAAATGACAAAATATAAATCATAGATATTATTAACATTTTTGGGAAGGAGGGAATACTTTGTATGGTTCGTTTAGGATCTCGTGTTTTAGGTAACTTCGGTTCGATCCAGGGCATCGGCATTAACTTTTTCTTTTTTTTTTAAACAAGAGATGAATTCTTTCAACGAGAAAATGAAGAGAAGTGTACAAAGCATGAAACAAAAGAAGAGACAAAAGAGATCTATGCAGTACATCAAGAGGAAGAAGAAAAAAGATTTGTTGACCCTTTCCCTCCCCGCGTTCGCGTCCCTTCACTACGTCGGCAACCTTCCGTCTTAGGCGCACCCCCATCTCCCCAAGTCTCTCTGTCGCACCAGTGACCTCTTTGTCGGCGATGGGCTCTCCTCCCCACACATCTCCCGCGTGGTTCCAAGAGAGTCTTCGTCTCCCAGACCCTTTGTTTCTCTGTGCCAGCGCATTTTTCTTTCTCCCTAGCCAAGAGAGCCGATTGAGTAATAGTGAGTCAATCGTTTGCGTCAGTGTTCCTTTGTCTCCAGCCTCTTCTGCCTCTTCGCGACCCCCCGCAGTGCCGGTGACCCTTCATTGGAGTTGGCCTTTCTTTGTCAAGCTTTTTCGTCTTTGTCGTCATGCCCAAATGTGTTTGCTTGTGTCTGTCTTTGATTAGGTTTTGTGTCTCTTTGGGTTTCCCCTATTTTTTGTGTCTCTCTAGCTTTTCTTTTAGTCTTTTCTTCAGCTTTCTTTGGCCTTTCTTTATCGGTTTCTTCTTCTCCGTGGAAATTGTTAGAAATTTTGTCCTTGGTGATCCTTTTTGTATTAGACAAGAGGATTCTCTTTATTGGATTGAAGATTCTCTGTTCATTAAATCCATTCCACTTTCAATTTCCATCTTCAATTGGTTGAGAAAATTCATTGCTTCTCTCCTTCAACTTCCCTCCAAGGAGTTCTTTCAAGAGTCCTCTGATGCGTTCCAAATTTTGGGCATTAACAAGTTTTACCACTCTAGTGGCTTGTTTTGTTGGTGTATTGTTTGGCCTAAGAAAGGAGGTAGGCATTTT
Source organism: Sechiopsis laciniata (assembly GCA_037833695.1). Taxonomy (NCBI): domain Eukaryota; kingdom Viridiplantae; phylum Streptophyta; class Magnoliopsida; order Cucurbitales; family Cucurbitaceae; genus Sechiopsis; species Sechiopsis laciniata. The sequence goes on along the minus strand of JBBMKA010018275.1, from coordinate 8,525 downwards.
ATTCATATCTCTTCTGGTGATGCAAACCAAGGTCTTCTTACTTTTGGGAGTGGATCAATATCTCTACTCCTCTTCTCCTCAATCCCTACCCTTCAGCAAAGATCTCTCCTAATTATATTTATGGGCAACCTATGGTATTCACCACCTGATTATTGAGATAGCCCTCATTTTATCAAAGGATATGGTGGATAGATCTTCATCTCTAACTTACCATTGAATTATTAGCGCAAGGACTCCTTTGAAGCAATTGGGAGCTATTTTGGGGGTATGGAAGAAATTAGTTCAGACAGCATCAATTTGATTAATGTCTCGCAACCCCGTATTAAAGTCAAAAGAAACTTGTGTGGTTTAATGTCTTCTTCTTTCATGATTTCACATTCTATAAGGGCAATGTGTTCTTGCACGCAAACTTTGTCATGAAAGACTTTTCCAATCCCATTAACCTTTCAACGCTTAATAATGTTATGAAAAATGAAGCCATTGATCCAAATTTGCAAGGATTCGGTCCTCAGCTTTGTGAGCCTCCCAAGCAAGTTTATTCGTTTTCCAGAAACTCATACCCTCCTCTTTCCCCTCCTGAGGTTGTCCCCCCCCCCTCCCTTTCCCTCGTCTGTTCTGTTGAAAGATGGAAATTCAAATTCTCTAATTCTTCATTAAATAATGAACCCAACAATGGGTTTAAATAGAGTACAAGAGATGAACTAATTATAAAAGAAAAATATAATATCTAATCATAAAAGTAAAAGATGACCTAATCATAAAAGGAAAAAATTCTACCTCGTTATAAAAAGAAAGGAGAAAATATTATTTAATCTAATCCTAAAAGGAATAAATAATTAAAAAAATGTGAAAATACAATTATACTAAAAATAACATAAACCAACACTCCCCCTCAAGCTGGATTGTATATGGAATACAAGCCAAGCTTAGAGTTAAATTTATCAGAGTTGGTCATTGTGATGATGATGCGCCAATTGAGATGATGATGTGAATTGGGATGATGAGCGCTGTCAGGATCAATTGGATGAGTGCTGCCAGGGACAAATTGGATGAATGCTGCCAAGGACAAATTGGATGAGTGCTGGTCAGGGCCAATTTGGGAATGCTGGTCAAGGCCAACTGGGAAAGGAGATGTCAGGGCCAACTGGGAAAGGAGATGTCAGGGCCAATTGGGAAAGGAGATGTCAGGGCCAACTGGAAAAGGAGATGTCAGGGCCAGCTGGGCCAAGATGCCAGGGCCAACTGGGAAAGGAGATGTCAGGGTCAACTGAGAAAGGAGATGCAAGAGTCAATTGGGAAAAGAGATGCCAAGGCTTGAGATGCAAGGGCCAACTAGGAAATGAGATGCCAGGGCCAGCAGGGAAAGGAGATGCCAGGGCCAACTGAGAAAAGAAATGTCAGGGCCAACTGGGAAAGGAGATGTCAGGGCCAACTGGAAAGAGAGAAGCCGGGGCCAATTGGAAAAGGAGATGCCAGGGCCAATTGGAAAAGGAGATGTCAGGGCCAGCTAGGAAAGGAGAATGGAGAAAATATTCATTTGAAGGATTTTGTAGAGAAAAAAATTTTTGAAAAGAGGATAGAAGATTGGTAGTGAGATTTTGGATTTTCTAGGGTTTTATAAAATGAGAACATAGAGGTTTGAAGGAAGAAATTCTTAAAGGATTTGATGGGGAAAGAAGGAGATTTGGAAGAAAGAAAAAAACACATAGAAGAAAGCTATGATTTTGGAGATTTTTTTTGTTGGGAAAAAAAACGAAGAAGATTATGAAGAAGAAGGAAGTTTAGGAGGGAAAGAGAAAAGGTTTTGAGAGGATGACTTTTATTTTTTCTAGGTTTTGAGATGAGGAAAAAGAAATAGAGATTTTAGGAAAAGTTTTTTTTTTCTAAAAGAGAAAGAAGATGATGAAGAAGAAGAAAAATGGAGGACTACGAAAAAGTTTACCCGGATCAAAAGGAAAAATTTGAGGCTCTGATACCATGTTGAAAGATGAAAATTCAAATTCTCTAATTCTTCATTAAATAATGATAATCATAAAAGTAAAAGATGACCTAATCATAAAAGGAAAAAATTCTACCTAGTTATAAAAGGAAAAGAGAAAATAATATTTAATCTAATCCTAAAAGGAATAAATAATTAAAAAAAAATGTGAAAATACAATTATACTAAAAATAACATAAACCAATATGTTCCTTCATCTAACCCTGAACCTCTCCTCGACCTTATCCTTCCTTCTACCCCCTTTCCTCTTGTCATTTCTCCAACTGACCATCCTTACCCTCCTTCTAACCCCATTACAAATTCTTTGCCATCTTCTTCTCGTATTGAACCTTTACCTCCCCACTATATTAGAAGTAAATCTACCCCTTCCCTTATTAGGAACTCTATCCTAAATCCTAATTGCATTGAAATGCATTTTCCTCCTTTTAACCAAGCCATCCTTCAACTATCAACCTTCTCCTTCTCCTTCTCCTCACTCTTTTGACTTTAATACCATCCTTTCTGTTCTATGATTCATGGGGTTGTCATTCGCCATAAATCACTCACTTCTTCATATCCCCCACCCCCCCAAGGATCCTGATCTATCCCATCATCCTGTTTTAGATATGGATGATGACATTAGTGTTAGCAATATTGACTCGACACCTGATCTATTGGATGATGCCTTGTTCTTTACTCACGAGGAGTTTATCTCTTCTTTTAATTTAGCTGAACTGGCTATTTCTTCTCTATTGCCTCCTTCTGAAGACCAACAAAGTGCTTCAGTTGAAATTCCAAAAAAGTTCGCTAACATCGTCACCACTTGTGGACTTCAGTTACGGGAATGTCATGGATTAGCAGTTTGCTAGGCCTTCTGTAGTTTCAGTTGATTATTTTGGTTGGAGTTTCTAGTTTCTCTTCCTATCAGCTTTTGGTGTTCTGTAGTGTTGTCATCAATCTTCTGATTCCATCATGCTATCTTGGTGTTGTTGCTGCTTGTATTAGTCTCGAAGATTAAAGGTTGAAGTTTTTGGCTGCCTGTTATTACTTCCTCTTTGTTTTGCCAAGCTTGGGCATCTTAGGCTCCCTGTTATCTTTTTTTGTGGTCTTTTGTTGTTTTTCATTCTTTTTGTTTCCTTTTGTCTTGTTTTGATCTTTTGTTATTTGTATCGATCATCATTTCCCTCTTTATGAGGTTTGTATCCGAAGCGTTGCTTCTTTCATTCTCTTAATGAAAACCTTTGTTTCTGGTTCAAATAAAAGAAGAGGAAAAAAACAAGCAACACTTAAGCAAATAGAACTAAAGAAAGGCCTCTCATTTTGATTAACTTTTTCTTTTAAAAAAATAGATCTCGTGTTTTACACATATTGATTGATTGCAATAGGATTCACATAAAAAATATCTAGTCATCTTTAGCAAATAGAAATACTAATCTTTTATATGTTTTTACCAAAGTCTTTTTTTTGGATAAGAATGTTTTTACCAAAGTCATGAGCAATTTGCAATTTTCTATCTATTTATAGTGGTCATCGACGCTTTTATCTACTTACCCATTGACTATGCTCTCTTTTGCCTTTTATTTTAGGTTTATCTACTCTTCCATCACATAACAGGAATTACTACCTTCACAAAATGCGATATCAACTAATTTTCTTTATGTATGGTAGGTAAGGAATCCTGAGCTGATTACAAAAGTTGATATCAAGTGGCAGGCTCCACCACGAGGCATGTGGGAGATGAATGTAGATGCATCATTTAAACAAACTTCCAAGAGGCATAGAGTGGGTGATTCGAGATTGGAAGAGTCAAGCTAAGATGCCAAGGTGGAGATCTAATTTTAAGAATATGATTGCTAAGTTCTTAGAAGACATTGCCTTGAGAGATGACCCTAATCACATTTTATTTTTGGAAATCGAAACATCAAAGCTTTGCTCCACTATAGCTGGAGGGTAACCACTCCCGTTCCTAGACCGGGTACTGGAAGACATTGAAGGAATGAAGACACGTGAGGTGTCTACAAATTAAACACAGGTGAGTCTTGAATCTGGGACCTTGAGGGGAGCACACCTTTAAAGTCCAAGCCCGCAACCACTGCGTGCCACCTCTTGGGGACAATCTTAATCATATTCTTGAGCTGAATGATTCGTTTTTACCCCATATTTGAGAGGAGTCCAATGCTTTAGAAGTTTTAGAGCGATTGAAGATGACCATTCAAACGATTCGGAATCAACAACATTCTGGTTGATATTAAGCAACTTATTGCTTCCTTAAGCATGGTGAGAATTTCTCACTGTAATAGGCTTTGTGACAAAGTGGTTGATGTACTAGCTAAACAATGAAATTAAGATTATTTTTGTTGGAAGGCTTCAATCCTCTCTTTCGAGGATGAGCATTGTTTTTGAAGGGGGAATCTCTCCCTATTATTAGCTCTGCTTTGGATAATGATTGTATTAGTTTGTTTCGGTGCTTAATGAATCAGTGGTTTCAAAAAATAACTACATATCAATTTCAACCACTCACCCACGAGGTAAAGTTATTGCAAATTCAACCTCGTGCATCAATAGTCAACTTAAATATACAATTCCATTAAAAGAGATGAGAAACACCATAATACATCTACTCAAATCGAGATCAAACAAACAACAGGATATCCCACATTGAACCATTTAGCAAAGTCAGGTTCCATGTAACAACGATTTCTTTACTCACCACACTATTAGCATCTCTCCCTCCACAGAACAGAAGAAGACCATCAGATCGTGCACTAGCAGTTGCATACCTAGTGATATCTGAAGTGTCAAATAATAGCTGAAACTCATAATATTTCGAAGAATAAAATTGGTTTTACAGGCAATTATCAAAAAATGCAAATCCCAAACAGGCGATATCAAATTGTGTGATTTTTAATATTCAAGAGGCGGTTTGTTTGCCATTAGTGAAAGAAAAGTTCTGCTTGATTCCAAGAACCCAAAAGGTAATTATTGGGAAGAAAAGTCACTAGGATAACTTGACTGCAATTTACTTTACGCCTCCAAAATGGTCTCCAAATTTTAGGGAATTAAGTTTGAGCCTTTGAGGTGTAAAAACTACTAGAGCCAATTCTATTTTCTCTCCCTCCGGGCACAAGTGTTGTCAAAGTGAATGAAACAAAGTGAGAACAGTTGAGGTTGACAAGGTAAGAATGACACATTCCAATTATATGTTCCAAAACGGCTGAACTACAGTTCAGCAAGGAAAAAACATGATCCAAAGAAGAAAATAATATATCTCGTAAAAGTTAATAATTTTTTAGAAAAATTAAGATTGTGCCGAGTATAATAAATGGATGAACTTACACTTAGAAAATGTGCAGGCATGAAAATTGCAACTCCATAAATATAACCAGGTCAAACAGAATACGTGCACATGTAAGAACATGAGGTTAGAAATTTAACGATCAATGCCACAAGTTAAATACAACAAGCATGATGAATTTCATGGTATATTGCAATTACAAACAAATAGAAGTCCATGGCCATTGATCAAAAAAGTCCAAGGCCATTAATCAAAGAAGTCCAAGGCCATTGATCAAAGATGTCCAAGGCCATTGATCAACATAGACACTCTATGTTGTCGATAAAACTGCAATTGCTTCAGAACAAAAAACTTACGAGGAAATACATAATCAATGCATGATCATGGAAAACTTGGAGACATCAACTATTACCAAAGAGCCTCATGGTTCCTAGCAAGAGGATATAAAAGCACACAAGGATAATAATACATGAAAGCACTGACACACATCACACTCAAACAAAAGGTTCTTTTCTTGCACGCAATACCAAATAGAAGTAAAAATGTTGGGAAAGCACACAACAAATAAAACAGAGACAAAATAAAAAGCCACAAGGAAGAAGATTTACATGCACGGAGGTGGACCTTCCCCTTCTGGTTCCAACTTCCGCCATTCATAGGGTTTAGCAGCAGTGTCCAGTGCCCACACATCAGCTAAAGGCCGCTTTCCTAAAACAATAACCAAATTTTATGTTGTTGAATATTAATATTAAATAAAAAGACATTCTCCAAAAAACAAACAGGGTTTGTATTACACGAACATATAAAAAATTACATATAAGTATGACTTACCATCGTTACCACCAATAGCCATGAGGTACCTCTGCCCCACTACAGCCATTACATGTCCATAGCGTGGTCCTGGACCAGGGCCTTGCACAACTACTCTATAGGAAAATAGTCATACGACGTATATCATATAAAAATATCCAAATATGAGTAAAGCACGTCATCAAAGACTAACCTATGCCATCGTGGGCGCTGCTGTGTAAGGTCAAGAACATGAAGATCCTCAGCAGACAAACCAGCTGGTCCAATTCCACCCTGCGTCATAACAAAGGTAAGAAATGCATAATGAAGAACCAACAGAACTATGACCATGTAAATTACGCTTTCACAATGCTAACCTGAATTACTAACCATAGTTCCCACAGAAGTTGCCACATGTGCAGCCCTTGGTGTACGTGGTTCTCCACGAGGAGTAATTCTGCAAGATATTTGACGAGAAAAGTAAAGTCAAATGAAGATAAGGTGGATGAAAGGATACAGAGGATGAAGTCCAGGAATTACCTGGACCATTTATTAGTTAAAACGTCATAACATTGCACATCAGCAGTGGCACCTGCAAGCCCTGCACACAAGAAATACAAAATAAGCATAGTTTACCGCATTAAATTAAACATAAACATAAACATAAACAAATTTCTGGTTCAAAAACTTCTAGATTAGCCCCCGTGAGCAACGAAGTTACAAAACTGTAGTGGTGCTGACATAATTTATTATAATTTATACCAAAAAAAAAGAGTTTGACTCTCTTGAGTTGTACCCAGTCAAACATTGAATTCTGTGGCAAGCAGATTAGCATACTGGCACCACACATTAGCCATAAATGAAAAGAAACATAAATGCAACACGCACTAAAATAAAATAAAATAAAAGGTGCAGCGTGCACTATTGTGAATTAAAGAATGAAGGGGAAGAATAAAAAAATGCAGCACTTATAAATTTTCCGAAATAACATGAGGCACCATTAGGTTTTATCCACTATGATTGAAGTCTAAATCCTAGGGAAATTACACGGTACACCTAACCCTAGCACTATAAAATGACAAGCTCTGACTCTAAGTAAGCTAAAAATTTGCGGGCATACATCAGTTACAGGCCAAGTCCAATAAGATCCAAAATATAAACTACCAAAGCATCACTAAGTTAAATAGGAATATTCTTCTTTTTTTTAAAATCTGGGAAATCGGAACTTCGTTCTTCTATACCCAGAGGCACTCGTGCTCGACCCAATGCCAGGTAAAAGACAACAAGGGATTTTCCAATTAAGCTCACTCATGATACTCGAACCTAAGACCTTCAAGAAAGCATGCTTTGAAATAGAAGGATTGAACTTCCCAGTTAGACAAGTCTGAAATCGGAGGTAGACTTCAAATTGCCCCTGCGCCAATGCAATGACTGATTTGAAATTCAAGAAATCACGACATTTGTTAAGTTCCCGAAGAAAAACTCCAGTACAGCAATGATCCAAAAGATAGGGTCTGCGATGCACCAATACATTATATTTGGTTGAGTCAAAGTGGAACTAGGGTTTTAACAGAACAATCTACAGAGCAGCAACTCCCACCAACTCTACCAGTACCAAGGAGAAATTTAAGCTTAAAAGACTTAGTTATAAAACACATACCGTCAAAAACCTAGCTCCCAACATAACATCTACAATTGAAGAGTGCAATTAAGAAGAAGAAGAAAAAACGTACGAATTCCAGCACCTCCAACTGATGATGGAGTTCCTGAGGCCGCAGAGTTGCCCTTGAGCGCAGTGGCACCACCAAACAATATTAATCTCGGTCCAAGGTAATCCGGAGTCCCTTCCTTGCCAACAGGTCCCACAGCCGTCAAGGTGTGTCCGCACTGCGGCCCCGGCCCATCTTCCTTTTTTTCAATTATCGCGTTCACTACTGAGTACGCAGGCGCGAGCCTCGGCCCTACAACCGTGCTCTGCTGAATCTGCATGGCGGTCTATTGCTGCTGAGGAGATGGCATAGACGGCGGTGGAGTTCCACCACCGGCTTCAGGCTGCTCCCTAAGAGCTCGTTCGATTACATTCTCATTTCTGTTTTTTATATTTGAGAAACAGACTTGTTCGATAACTATATCCGTTTCTTATCCCTAAAACTAAAAAAGAAACGTTTCTCAAATTAAGTAAGAAAATGAGAAACTATGGGCCCGTTTGATAACGTTCTCGTTTTCTGTTTCTTGTTTATTGTTCCTAATTCTTGTTTCTTGTTCCTGTTTTTATTTTGAACAAAAAACAAGAATGTGTTTGATAACTATTTCTGTTTCTTGTTTCTAAAAAAAGTAAGAAACATAAACAAAACTTGTTTGATTACATTTCTAGTTTCTAGTTTTTTTTTTTTTTTAAATCTTAAAAATAACATTACATAAATTAAATACATGCATAAAAAAATCATGAAAAATAGGAAATGT
>JBBMKA010018225.1:0-29860 GCA_037833695.1 Sechiopsis laciniata | reverse complement strand
TTCAATTTCATATGTTTTATTTAGTAAAATTATAAAAAGAAAAAAGCTAACCTAAATTCAATTTCATACATTTTATTTTAGTAAAATTGTCGTATCTCAAACGTATTCGTATCTTAGTTTTTAAGAAATTGACGTATCGCCCTGTTTTGTCGTATCCGTATTCTGTATCTGTATTCGTGTTCGTGCTTCATAGAAGAGAACTAGTGTACAGATCCGATCCAAACTAGGGTCTCAACCTAGGCCCTTACCCTAGATGCATGGTCTTTAAATAATCTCAACAAGGCATGTTTAAATCAATTTTAATTCAGATAAAAGGACATAATTCCGAGTTTAAAATTCAAGCCAGTTGGTAGTAGGGTACCCTGAGAAAACATTTAAAACATATAAAATTGACTATAATAATAATCTTGCCTCAAACTCCTTTCATGCGAAAGGGAAAATAAAGTAAAACTCTATGCGTAATGACGATGACATCCCATGGTCAACTCAGCTCCAATCAGCCATCCCGGTACAGCTCGTGAGGACCTGTGGAAAACCACTGAAGGAAAGGGTGAGTCTCTAACTCAGTAAGAATCCCTACACGAAATCGGTTAACACATTTATAAGAGCAATTAGTACGATTTATTAATAACAATGATGGGCACAAACCCCTTAATTATAAATCATGGTCAATGGTCAAGCTGACGTGGCTGGTCAACAGTCAAAGGTTCAAGATGGGTCAACATTCAACAAGAGTAAAAAAAATCATTTGAAATCAAAGGTCAAACAAGCAACAAACCTTTCTCAAGGTTTGGTCGGAATCCGGCAGCACGTTCGACAAACTGTGGCGTCGACAGACCTGCGGTTCGATTGACAGTGGTGGTCGGTGTAAGGCGGCGGCAGCGTGAGCGATTGAAACAGAACATGGGTGGTGTTGACGCACGGGGGTGTTGCGCACGGGGTTCGCGCGAGGCAGGGTGTGCATCTGCGGCGTGGGGCGGCGTCGACGGTGGTGGCGTCGATGCTGGTGGTTGGCGGCGTCGTGGGTGGTCGAATAGAACAGAAGGAAGGGAGAAAGGGTTGGCGTGCGTGAGGGAGAGAGGAAGAGAAAGAAAGGAAATGAGGGTTGCTCCGTTTTGGGGTTTGTAAAAAGTTAAAATAATATATATATATATATATAATATATATATATATGTGGTAAGATGGAAATTCAAATTTTCTAAATTCTTCATTTAATAATGAACCCAACAATGGGTATAAATAGAGTACAAAAGATGACCTAATTATAAAAGAAAAATATAATATCTAACCATAAAAGGCAAAGATGACCTAATTATAAAATGAAAAGATTCTACCTAGTTATAAAAGGAAAATATATAAAATAATATTTAATCTAATTCTAAAAGGAATAAATAATTATAAAAGATGAAAATACAACTATACTAAAAATAACATAAACCAACAATATATATATATTATATTATATTATTAAGTCAACAATTGGGTCCCTTTCAAGAATGGGAAAAGATGTTTTAAATATGGGTTTCCATATTTTATTCTTAAAGGATATTCTTTTAGAATTAACCAACCTATTAAGCAATTCACAAGAATCATTAAAATATTTCAATTAAATGAAAATAACCATCAATTAATAAATTACGAGGCCATAAAATTAATTTAAATTTAGGGAATCAAACCAATAAATTAGGACTCACCTAAATATGAAGTTTGGAAAAATCCAAAAAACTTTCATCCTCGAAAGTTGACTAAGGTAGGAACAACTCCAGATAACGAACCTGCATTTCCTCCTCGCGCTCCTAAGTAGCCTCCTCAACTGACTAACTCCTCCAAAGAACCTTTACCAAGTTGACTCTCTGTTGAATTATGTTAAACCACCAATCAATCCAAAAGCCTAAGCTGATGGATTGGGGTAAATTTAATTATATCAACCAACACTCCTCCTCACTTGTGGGCTTTGAAATTTGAGAAATGCCCTACAAGTGGAATCTAATTTTAATTGGGGATGAAATGACTCGACAGAGGTTTGAACTCAAGGCCTCCTACTCTGATACCATGTTGAATTATGTTAAACCACCAATCAATCCAAAAGCCTAAGCTGATGGATTGGGATAAATTTAATTATATCAACCAACACTCTCGATTCCTCAATATCTTTTTGTCTCGATCCAGGATTTGAACGGGTTTTTCCTCAAAGCTTAAGTCTATATCTAGTTGCAATGGCTCGTGATCAATCACATGGAAAGGCTCCCGCACATACTATATGAGCATCGAAACGCGGAACACATCATGCACCCCTGACAGGGACGGAGGTAAAGCTAATCTGTAAGCAACTACGCCAATCTTCTCTAGAATTTCGAATGGGCCACCAAATTTGAGGCTATGCTTCCCCTTCTTGCCAAATTTCAAAACACCTCTCATAGGCGCGACTTTAAGGAATACGTGATTCTCCACTTCGAACTCCAAATCTCGACGCCGAACATCAGTGTAACTTTTCTACCAGCTTTGAGCTGTAAGCATCCTGGCACGAATTTTCTGCACAACATTATTTGTCAATTGTAGAATCTCGGGACCCAGCAACTTCCTTTCCCCTACTTCTTCCAAAAATAGGCGATCTGCATCTCTTGCCATATAAGGCCTAAGATGGAGCCAACTCAATGGTGGTTTGATAACTGTCGTTATACACAAACTCTATTAGACACAACCACTCATCCCAATTACCTGGAAATTCAAGCACACAAGCCCTCAACATGTCCTCTAAAATCTAATTGACCCTCTCGATCTGACCATCGGTCTGGGGATGGAAAGATGTACCAAACTTACAAGTTGTACCAAGGCCTTCCTCAAGGCTTTTCCAGAAGCGAGAAGTGAACCGGGTGTCTCTATACGTAACAATACACACCGGTACCCATCCCGTGATACCGCACGATCTCCACCAAGTACAACTGCACAAACCAAAGCAAAAGATCAAGGGTATAACAAGGTAATGAACTAGCTAGTAGCCGCACTTGACTAAACTCCCTAGAACCTTGAACGAACCAAATCTTCTAAGAACGAAATCTTTCATAGCGTATTTCTCCTTAATGTACTCAATTTAACTTTCTTGTGAACACGGGACTCCCCATCTTGAACTTAAGTCACCACTCATAACCTTGATAAAACTTGATCGATTGCTCAACAATTGAACCAATAAACTGCCATCATAACACTTTCTCATAGTCAACAACGTAGCACTGATGACCTACATGTTCTCCAACTGCAATACGCCTTAAAGAGCAACACCACAACTAACTTTCACAGAACTTGTCACCAAAGCACAAACATAAGCAACACAATTGCACTGTTAATGGAGTCCCATCGAACTTTCAACGAACCAACTAGAGGTCTCAGTATGATCCTTACTGATAATTTTGCCACAAAAACTACACACCTTGAGTAGAACCTTCCATGACTTGAATAGTTAACAACCAACCCTCTACTCTCACTCTAGAACCTTGGAAAGACAACACCTTGAGAAAACTTTAGATCGATAACTCAATCTAGCGAAAATGGCACCAGGGTGATGTTAGGTCCAACTAACCACACCTCAACGACCTGAGATGAAGCTTCAGTTGTCTTTCACACAACAAGGTCTCTTACCATGAACTCGAACTGAAACCAAAATACATGCTGGGGGACTGAACCAATTCCCCAGCCACAACCCATCTCAACAAAGCAACACACTTAACATTTAAACCCACAACATTTTCCAGGACTAAACCCAAATGGCCCGATTCTCCAAGACAGCAACCATCCCATAGGCTGCAACCAGCAACTTCATTCTCAACGGAAGCTAACCGCACAGACCTCGTCAACAACTGGTCACTCACGAGCACAACGAACACGGTCAAGAGAGGTGATAGATGGCAAGGCTCCCACAACTCAGACTAGAACCCTCCAGGCTAACCTCAAACAACATACATTTTCACTTCTCTGGTGGCACACTCAACATGACAACAACACAAGGCACATGCCAAGCAAACCGGTTTTCTCAAACACCCACTAACTAACCACAACACAACGAAAACGATGATCATAACCAAAATTAACTCTGATCTTAAAACTGGGAGACTACAATGCAGAAAGCAATTACTTGTAACCAATCTGACTTACAAAACTCTATAAGCTCATGTAGGTGCAAGAAACGAGAACACTTACAATGACCAGTTAAGGAACACCTTCCACTCAAGATTTTTTTATTCTTTCTTTCTCCTATCCGAGCAATTACCTACACTTCTCAAACAACTAAACTTCCACAAGACTATTAACAACAAATCTTCTAACATCAGACAAGCAACTTAGAAGCTTTTAACAATAGGTTTAACAACTCGAACCGAACAGTCTGATTTAGGCCTTTCCTAGCTCAGTCTAGTACTTGCAACAACTCACTTGCAATCTCTCAAACTTCCTTCTTAACGAGCAACATACGAAGCTCACCACGAAACCATCCAATAAGAACTACCTTCAACCTGAGAACCAATAACCGAACTCCAACAACTTAAAGTATGCTAATCCTTTTAATACCAACTACTAGGCTACTTACACTCACCCAAGAACCAACGAGGGTGACTAAACAACCGTCTAATCGAAATCAAAAAACTCCTTCAACCATCCTCCACAGACTCACTAGCCTCAAACAACTACGAACAACGTCACACGATGAGATTGAAACTTGAAACTTCACTTCCAAGGAAAACTGAACAATACCCTTTTTACGTCGACCTCCAAAGTAGACATGGTCAACCAACAACCATGTCCAACAACAACAAGCTAACTTAGTTTCCAACCAGTCATGAGGTACCCACAACTTGGCGTGGCAAGAAACTAACAACTTAGATCTGGCTAAGCTACTTACACCATTTCCATGACTATTAATATCTCGTCTAAGAACCAACAATTGCTTCCCCTCAAAGAACTCAAAGTTAGCTGAAGAAACAACAACAAAGCGAGACAAAACTTCCAACTTACGTGAACCTTTTCCAATGGTTTCAACTCCAACACTTGTTCTTAAAGTAAGATAACACCTCGTCCATAAGCTCCAACTCCAACAAGTGACTACTCACCTAGGACGACATTACAACGCTGTCATATTTTCTAGCAACACAACGAACTTACAACAACCTTGTGACACCTTGGGTCCACATACTATCAGCAACAACATGCTTAGGGACAAAGGTTTCCCTTACTCAACAGCAAAAGCTGAACAACAACATGACTCTACCACCTCCCTCAAGTTGCCAACAAGAACCCATTGGTGCGAGAGTAGAACCACAACCTTAGGGCAAGCATCTTCCACAAAAACCTCAAGCTCTAAGAGAAACACAATCTTAATAGACCGCCTTCAACTCGCTCCTACAGCTCCAAAGACAAACGAACACCTTCGGTTGTGAGCTACGAGACGAGTGACTTAGTTGGTCAATGTCTAACTTGACCAAACTCCAAATTCCAGCAAAATGAGTTTAACTAACATATTGAGGCCTAGAAGCTCGCAATCGAATTTCCTGTGCACAAGCTTTCTACAGTATCGTCCGAGAAGCCACACTCCACCTGGATCACAACTCGACCATCCACCTTACAGTTTGATAGGTCGGTAGTCACCCAATCAGCTGGAAGTCCCACTGATAATGACCAACAAATACTACTCTGAGAACACTGAAGTTAGCTCTCTAGATTCGCCTGCAGAACCATGAGTCTGCCTCCGGACATCTCATCCCTGGGAAAGTCTCAAGGTCATTACTCTTGAAACCAGAACAAGCAACTATCTAGCGATTAACGATCATCAATCATCAGTTAGATATCACATTAAGTGATCACACAAAGCTCGAACGTATAACATGCTCATTAAAACGAAAATAGCACAAACATAGCAATACTATAAGCATGTGAACTAATGTGCTCTTATAAATCTTAACTCTCGCAAGATACCTGATGACGATCGGCTGCTGAAAATCATGGGACTCAAACGACTCACATTGTAAGTCAGTCTACAGAATCTATGACTCTGAGCTCCGGTACGCTCGTGAGGACCTATTGTTGGTTTATATTATTTTTAGTATAATTGTATTTTCACATTTTTTAATTATTTATTCCTTTTAGGATTAGATTAAATATTATTTTCTATTTTCCTTTTATAACTAGGTAGGATCTTTTCCTTTTATGATTAGGTCATCTTTTTCTTTTATGATTAGATATTATATTTTCCTTTGGAATATATGGAGGGAGCGAAATTACAGACTCTTTACCGATGGCCACACCAATAAGGATCACCAATCTCTATTAGAATCTACCATATACTTGGCTTTGTATTGGTGTTACTCTATCTCCCCCTTTTGTAACTATGACTTAACCACTTTAATCTCACAGTGGCATAGTTTCATATAATGTCTCGATTGGATGTAATTTTCAATCATCAATGAAAGTTTGTGTTTCCTATAAAAAAAAAGATATTATATTTTCCTTTTATAATTATATCATCTCTTGTGCTCTATTTAAACCCATTGTTGGGTTCATTATTAAATGAAGAATTGAGAAGAATTTGAATTCGATCTTTCAACATGGTATTAGAGCCTTAAATTTTTCCTTTCGATCTCGGTAAACTTTTTCTCTAGTCCTCCTTCACTTTCTTCTTCATCATCTTCCTCTTTTCTTAAAAAAAAAAGCTCATCCTATTCTTCGTCACTCCTATTTTTTTTTTTTTAAGATTCATAATTATAAAAAAAAAAAAGTCAGCCAAATTTTCTCTCTTCAAAGGCATCAATGAGCAGCCAAAAAAAAACATCCCGATGCCAATTGAATCCCAATTGACCATCATCTAGCTTTTCAATTGGTCCTGTCCAGCATTCTCGATTGGTACTATCCAGCATTCCCGATTGGTCTTGGCAACATTCCCGATTGGTCTTGGCAGCATTCCCAATTGGTCTTGGCAGCATTCTCGATTGGCCCTGGCGGCCCTAGCATCAGTATTCACAATTGGCCATGGCATTAGTAATCTCAATTGGTCCTGGCATCATACATCAGTATTCTCAATTGGTCCTGACATCAGTATTCCCAACTGGCCCTGGCATCAGTAGCATCATCATCATGATACGTTTTGGGCCAGGGTAGGGTTTAGGCATCCAATTATGGAGTGACTATTGAGTGAATTAGTGTAGGGCTCATAGAGAGTATTCTCTTAAGAGGAGAGATTCCAAGACCTATCAAATTTTGGTTTATCTTGTTTTCTTTTACCTCTTTATATAATCTAGATCCTGGATCATATCAATTAGTATCAGAGCTGTTCGATTCTTGGTTGTAGAGATGGATCAAGAAGTTCTTCATTTAATTCGAGAAGAGTAGCAAAGTTTGATGGTGACCTTGAAAAAAGATATCAGAGAAGAGGTAGCTTCTCTAAAAAAAGAAATCAGAGAAAACCGAAAGGAGTGTTTCAATGACCTAAAAAGATGTTTTAGAGAAGAAATTATATTGGAAGAAAAAGTGACGGCAAGGGTTTTGCCGTTGCCGCCACCACCTTCGCTATCACCGACGCACCACTGTCGCCGCTGCCATCGACGCACCACCACCGCTGTTATCACCGATGCACCACTGTCGCTGCTGCCACCGACGCACCACCACCGCTGCTACCACCGCCACTGTCGCCGCCATCGCCACCACCACCACCACCGCCTCCACCTCTGCCACCACCGCCGCTGCCATCATCGCACCACCACCGCCGCTGCTGCCGGAAAAAGAAAATGTGTTTTCATTTTTATGTTTCTATTTTTGTGTATGCCCACCTTGAGGACAAGGTGCTTTAAAGGGGCAGGTATTGATACGTTTTGGGCCTTAGCATTATTAAGGAATAATATAGAGGTATGTTAGCAATTACTTAGGGAGTAAATTAGGGTTTTGTTATAAATAGGAGATGTTAGGGTAGGGTTTAGGCATCCAATTATAGAGTGACTATTGAGTGAATTAGTGTAGGGCTAATAGAGAGTATTCTCTTGAGATGGGAGGTTCCAAGACCTATCAAATCTTGGTTTATCTTGTTTTCTTTTACCTTTTTATATAATCTAGATCCTGGATCATATCACATCACAATTGGCGCATCATCATCACAATGACCAACTCTGATAAATTTAACTCCAAGCTTGGCTTGTATTTTATACACAATCCAGCTTGAGGGGGAGTGTTAGTTTATGTTATTTTTAGTATAATTGTATTTTCACATTTTTAGTATAATTGTAATTAATGCCCTAGAGCATTAATTGGCCCTGAAGCAGTTTTTCCAATTAATTGGCCCTAACCAGTATTCCCAAATTAACCTTGACTAGCATTCCCAAATTGGCTATGACCAGTATTTTCAAATTGAACTTGATCAACATTCCGAAATTGGCCCTGACCAGTATTGGCCATGACCAGCATTCCCAAATTGGCCCTGACCAGCATTTTCAAATTGGCCCTGACCTACATTCCCAAATTGGCCCTGACTAGCATTCTCAAATTGGCCATGACCAGCATTCCCAAATTGTCCCTGATAGCACCCATCCAATTTGTCCCTGGCAACACTCATCTAATTTGTCCCTGACATCCAATTTGTCCTTGGCAGCACTCATCCAATTGGCCTTGGCAGCACTCATTCCAATTCAAATCATCATCTCAATTGGTGCATCGTCAACACAATTGGTGCTAGGGGTGAAAAAAATGTCCAAAAACCGATTGAATCGAACTGAACCAAACCGATCCAATGGTTCGGTTTGGTTTTTATAGAACATATTGGATTTAGGATTTATTGGTTCTAAAATGCAAAAAACCGAATTTATTTTGTTCGGTTCGGTTTAGTATAGAAAAACCAATAAAAAATCGAACCGAACCAATACTATAAATTACTAATATAAAAAGTTAAAAACTCTATTTTCCTGCGACCTCTTTCATTCTCTCGCGCACCGTTCATTTTCATTGTTCCCTCTTCTTTATTTTCATCGATTCCTCTTCATTTTCAATCGATTGAAAAATCAATTACTCTTGCATCAGGTTCATTCTCTACTTTCTTTGTTTTCTTCCTGATTTCTCTCAATGCCTATTTTGTCGATTCCTTGCTCTGTTTGTGGTTTTTTTTTTAAGTCTAGGGTTTCGGTGCTTCTTAGATTGGTGTTTACTCTGCTGTTGAATAAATCATTTTCAGTTTATGTTGAATTGTGAATTGCTGGTTTTATTTTCGAACTAGAGTTGATATGGGAGTTCATCTCTACTTAGTCCTGGCCAATTAGAGCTGTGTTCAACTGATATGATGTATGATCAAATGTTATGTTATTCATTTTCTTTTACTTGAGTGAAACTAGGAAGAATTTTGTTGAAGAGGTTTTGCAAATGGAATCTTCTGTCTTGAATTACTTCAAGTTTAAAAATTAAAGCATTAGCTTCTGAGCATTAGCATCTCATACTCTTACAGATCAAGAGTATGAGATGCTTTTATTTGAGTGAGTTACCCCTAGAACAATGGGTATCTATTTTGGGGATTCTTCTTGGCTTTAGAAGATTTGTTTCACCTTTTTTTTTTTCATTGTTGGGATTTTAACACTAGACAATCCCTTTGCTTTTCTGCTACTGTGCTGGTATCATTCGTTTGGCATTGAATATTGAGGATTTTTTTTTTTTTTTTTTTTTTTTTTTTTTTTGATATGTTATCTTGCTGTTTATTTAATAGAGGATTTTTTTTTTGCATATGTTCACTTGCTAGTGTTGTAGGCTGTTGGGAAACAGAGAAAGAAACATACATGTTACAATTTTGTTAATTTTAATGTCAAACTTGAGTATGTGCAATTGGACATTGGATCGGATCCAAAATCGAATCGAACCAATTGAAAACCGAACCAATGGATCTATAATTTATTGGACATTGGATCAGATCAATTTTTGAAAACCGAAGATATCGGTTTGGTAAAAAACCGAAAAAATCGAACCGAGATCACCCCTAATTGGCGCATCATCACAATGACCAACTCTGATAAATTTAACTCCAAGCTTGGCTTGTATTCTATATACAATCCAGCTTGAGGGGAGTGTTGGTTTATGTTATTTTTAATATAATTGTATTTTCACATTTTTTAATTATTTATTCCCTTTAGGATTAGATTAAATATTATTTTCTCTTTTCCTTTTATGATTAGGTCATCTGTCCTCTATTTAAACCCATTGTTGGGTTCATTATTAAATGAAGAATTAAGAAGGATTTGAATTCCATCTTTCAGCATGGTATTAGAGTCTCAAATTTTTCATTTCGATTCGGGGTAGACCTTTTCTCTTCTCCTCCTTTACTTTATTAGAGAATATGGGGTTAATGAGGGGAGTAACCCACATCTCTTTTGTATTGTTCTTGGACTCTCCACTTTTCTAATGTGGGACAATTGTGAGATCCTAACAGTGTTGGTTTATGTTTATTTTAATATTTTCATCTTTTTAATTATTTATTCATTTTAGGATTAGATTAAATATTATTTTCTATCTTTTCCTTTTATGACTAGATTCTATCTTTTCATTTTATAATTAGGTCATCAATTGTAGTCTATTTAAATCTATTGTTGGGTTCATTATTAAATGACGAATTTAGAGAATTTAAATTTCCATCTTTCTACATAAATACAATTATACTAAAAATAACATAAACCAACATCTGTGGAAAATCACAAAAGGAAAGGGGGAGTCTTTAACTCAGTAAGAATCCTTACACGAAATCGGTTAACACATTATAAGAGCAATAAGTATGATTTATTAATAACAACGATGGGCACAAACCCCTCAATTATAAATCATTGTCAATGTTCAAGCTGACGTGGCTGGTCAACAGTTAAAGGGTCAAGATTGGTCAACATTCAACAAGAGTAAAAAAAATCATTTGAAATCAAGAGTCAAACAAGCAACAAACCTTTTCCAACTGTGGTGGCGACAGACCTGCAGTTCGGTCGACGGCGGTGGTCAGCGTAAGGTGGCGGCGTCGATGCTGGTGGCTGACGGCGTCCTAGGTGGTCGAACAGAATAGAGGGAAGGGAGAAGGGGATGGCGTGCGCGAGGGAGAGAGGAAGAGAGAGAAAGGAAATAGGGCCGCTCCTTTTTGGGGTTTGTAAAAAGTTAAAATAATAATATATATATTTTTTATTAGGTCAACAATTGGGTCCCTTTAAAGAATGGGAAAAGATTTTAAATAAATCTTTTAAATATGGGTTTCCATATTTTATTCTTAAAGGATATTCTTTTAGAATTAACCAACCTATTAAGAAATTCACAAGAATCATTAAAATATTTCTATTAATTGAAAATAACCATCAATGAATAAATTACCGGGCCATAAAATTAATTTAAATTGAGGGAATCAAACCAATAAATTAGGGCTCACCTAAATATGAAGTTTGGAAAAATCGGGGGCGTTACAACTAGCTAGCAATCCATACTTTGTTAGATGACTACACTATAGTTTTTGTTTATTTTATTTGGTTAGTATTAATACATGACTAGTGAACACATCATTTTTAAGAAAATCACATTCAAAGATGACGGTCTTTTGGTAAGTTTATGATCGGGTTGAAAACCTTGTCACTTAACAATTCAACAAAATTGGATTGCCCTGAAGAGAACGATCACAATCATGTTTTTTTTTTTTGAAAACCGGGAAATCGGAGCCTCCCTCCACTATACCCAGGGTAACCACGCCCGTTCCTAGGCTAGGCACTAGGAGACATCGAAGGAATGGAGATACGGGAGGTGTCTACAAACTAAGGTCATAGGGGAGTCTCGAACGTGGGGCCTTCAGGGGAGCACACCTTCAAAGTCGAAGCCTTTGACCACCGCGCCACCCCTTGGGGACACGAATATAGTCATGTTTTAACAGCATCCTTTGCTTGCTTGAAAAAATTGTTAATTTTACTTAATGGGAAAATGGAAATCTATTCATGGTTTATAACTTTATATTTCTTTTTAGTGTGTTTGCCAAATATGCTTCAAATGCAATCATTTCGACGTTATTGTTGTACTTGGATTGGGCATAATTATGTCGTTATTCACCTTCACATAAAAGAAAACACTTCCACCTCTGAGATAAAGTGGAAGCTACACTTTTATGATGCACTTGCTAGTTGCTTTTGAATCTTTGACGTTTGAGGATGTATTTATTGTTCTATTGTACTACAGTTCGGTTGTATGAGTAGATGTTATCTGAATTGAGGAATTTGTCTTTGTCTTTGAATAATCAATTTTACTGGCGTTGTTGTTTAAGGTCTATGCCAGCATGTCACCAATCATCCACATTGTTAATGTGGCATCTACTGAAACGGAGTCTCATGCAAATGTTACGGTATGAGTTCAAAATTTCTGAAAATTTGATTTTTTTTGTTGATGATATCATGTATTGAAATTTAGATCTCAGGTGTTATATTATTTAATGAATCTAATGATATAAATTCTTGGCCAACCTCTTGTTTTAGTGACTGTGATTCTCCTACTTTGGCTGTTACTCTAAATTACCTTGGAGAGTTTGGAAGAGCCTTAAGAAAGATGGTAGGTTCAATCCATGGTGGCCACCTACCTATTAATTAGTTTCCTACGGGTTTCCTTGAGCATAAATATTGTAGGGTCTAGCGTTATGACTTGTAAGAATAGTCCAGGTGCGTGTAAGGTGGCCCAGACACTCACTCACGAATATAAAAAAAAAAAAAAAAAAAAACCTGGTATTGTTTGGAAGTATGAAGTATATTAGCTACAAAATAAGGAAAAACATAAGTCTGCTTTAGTCGTTGGTGTCTCTATCTTAAAGCTGATGGAACTCTCATCTTGTGAAGGGTTATTGGAAAATTTAACTGAGCTGTTGTACCGGCAATGTATCTATGGTGCTGGTACTTCTACCAAACCTATTCATTTAATATAGACTATTCAGTCAATTGATATTGCTACATCTTAGTTGCTTGCAAAAGCATGAACTGTTAGATGTCATAAAATGGAACGAAGAGAGCATGTTGCCTCATGGTACCCTCATTTTTGTTTACCTATGTTATGGAATTGTGGAAATTGAATTATCATTGTTTCAACCAGAATTCAGCCATCCTCCTATCTTTTTGGCTCCTGAATTTTCTTCCTCGCTTAAAAGGTTATAAGTAGTATGTTTTAAACCACCTGACTAGGATTATTAGGTACCATTTTTCTCTATATTAATTTACTTGCTTTTCTTTCATATTAAAAACTGATGCAGGAGGTTCATGAGGGATTGGATTTCTGTGCACATGGTGATGGAAGAGATTCTTTTGGAATCTTCTCTGTGAAATTTTCGACAGATGGACGAGAACTTGTGGCTGGAAGTAGCGATGACTCTATATATGCCTATGATCTTGAAGCTAATAAGCTTTCGCTTCGAATTTTGGCTCACAGAGTATGTTTCTTCATCATTCTTTCGTATTCATGCAATACGTTGCTTCATATGCCGGTAGAGACTTCTCCAAAACCTGTGAAACAAAAAGGGCCCAAAAGTATTTTCTTGAAGAAGTTTCCAAAAGCTGTTGCTCTTTGTTTTTAAAGATTGTTGCAATAATTTTTTTTAATTCTTGCCTATCTATGTACTATTCATTTTTATTTGTTTTAAAGTATAATTAACTATTCCCCCAACAACTGCTGGCATGGTGTGATCTGCAAGATGTCCTTACAAAGCATAATATAGGCTAGAACCTTCCTGAGCCCTGAAGTAGACAAAGAGTTGGTAACTTCAAGAGGATTCTTAGTAGTTAATGTATATATTCGCTTTCTCTCTACTACTAGTCTCTTGATCATCTTGTGCTTGGTTTGGAAAATATTATCTTGTACTTCACTTAATCATTCTCTTGTACTTCACTAGTTCACTTTCTTGTTGACTGTGGAGGAATCTTTGCATATTATGCACACGCTGAGGTTTTAGTTAATTTGTGAATAATAAAATTTCCTGGCATTTAAGCTCTCTCTTGTTCGGTGCGCAGTCTGATGTGAATACTGTGTGTTTTGCTGATGAAAGCGGCCATTTGGTTTATTCTGGAAGTGATGATACTTTTTGTAAGGTACAAATTTACTGCAATTTTGAGGATCTTTTGCTGGTTTTATAAAAATAAATTAAGCACTTTAGTTTAGAAGGAAGTTTAAGGGTGTGTTTGGATAGAGGGTTTGTTCAGGAGTTGGTCCAACCCCATGCTTTGCCAAAAAATCCTAAAAACCTCCATAAAACCTTATAAACCCTCGTAATCCTTCCAGGATCAATATCACTTCTACTTCAACCACTCATTACTCTTCAATCCAAACTAAAGTTTTTTGCCACAAGCACTTATAACCTCTCCATTCAAATGAGATTTTTGCCACAACCACTCATCACTTTTCTATCTAAATGAAAGTTTTTACTCACTATCCAAACGAGGATTTCTACCCAATGACTCATAATCATTCAATCCAAACAAGGTTTTATCTTCACTAAACCTTTCTTAACCACACCTCATAACCACTACTACTCATTTCCAAGACACTCTATCTGAACACACCCTAAGAGTGTTTTGTTACATTGTTGGTTGATATAATTAAATTTACCCCAACCGAAAAGCTTAAGCTTTTGGGTTGATCGGTGTTTAACATGATTCAACATGGTATCAGAGCGAGAGTTCCTACGTTCAAGTTCTTGCCAAGTTGTTTTCCTCCCCTATTAAAATTGAATTCCACTTGTAGGGCTTTTCTCAAATTTCTAAGCCTACAAGTGAGGGGGAGTGTTGATTGATATAATTAAATTTATCCTAATCCATCGACTTAAGCTTTTTGGTTGATTGGTGATTTAACATGATTCAACAAGTTTCCACTTTTCTTGCATGAAATCTTGAAGGAGCAATTTTTGGCATTGCAACTTCAGGTTTTCTGAAACTTAGGAATTAGTTGAATCCAAAGGTTTAAGTTACCTGAGGCAGTTTATTGGTTAATTCCAGAAGTGTGGGGGCTCGAGAATTGACTGATTGAAAAATTTGTTCTCTTCCAAGGATTAAAATGATGCGTATATTTTTGCAGGTGTGGGACAGACGCTGCTTTATATCTAAAGGGAAGGCAGCAGGAATCCTAGAAGGACATGTAGAAGGTATCACATTCATTGATAGTCGTGGGGATGGTCGATATTTAATTTCGAATGGTAAAGACCAAACCATCAAACTTTGGGATATCAGAAAGATGTCCAACAATGCTGCTCAGTATGTACTGTTTTGATACTCTCTAATCATTTTGTTATCTTTTATTTGAATTATTTACTATAAGTTAAAAAATGATAAGGCAACTTTTCTAAAAAGAAAACTCTATTACATTGACGAGGGACACTCTTTTTTCATTCCAGCTACAATAGGCCTAGAAATTATGACTGGGACTACAGATGGATGGAATATCCACTCCATGCGAAAAATCTTATGCATCCACGTGATCGGTCCGTTGCTACATACAAGGGTCATTCAGTCTTGCGAACGCTTATTCGTTGTTATTTCTCCCCAGAATATAGGTGATTTTTTGTGGCTTCAACTGCATATATTATTAACTTCGACACCTTTGGCTATTAGTTTGGAAATACATAGGTGGGAGTTTCTTTGTTTGCATTGCCTTGCATAGTATATGATTAAGAGACATTAACTCTTTGCTCTGGTTCATGAAAATATTACCTATGAAGTTTTGCATTATTCAACAGTTTGTTTTCTATATGCTATTTGAGTCTTTTTTTTCAAGGGAACTTACTAGCCTGCATTAACTTCAAGACATTTTTTAACAACTGGGCTGCATTTACTTAGCTTTTTGTTCCTATGTTGTTCTGTTAGTCTACATGATTCTGTTTATGTGGTTTGCTTATTTTTGTTTCGAGTTGTTTGAATCTGATTTTTGTATCTCGTATTTTGTACTCTCACATTCTTCATTTTCTCAATGAATGAAATTTGTCTCTTGTTTCAAAAAAAATACTGGCTTTATTTCCCTACTTTTGTTTGATTTATTTATCTTATTGTGAGTTCCATTTCTTTTTATCATGCTAGATATATTGAGCGTGGTTAGTAATTGAGACAGACTTTATTTTCATTCCACATTTATTTTTCGTTATTGCAGCACTGGTCAGAAGTACATCTACACTGGATCTCACAATTCTTGTGTTTATATCTATGATTTGGTAAGTCATTTGATATTTGTTTATATGCATCTTCTTTTCTTATGAGGTTTTAAGTTGAAGTTGGACCTAGTAACTTTATTTTTCTATGCATTATTTTCTGTGTTTCTATCTCAAAAAATAATCCGATTGCACACACATAGAAACATTAATATATGTCAGGCCACCTACCTAGAAATTAATTTCTTATGAGTTACCTTTTAGGATCTAACGGTTCTCTCAAGATGTGCATTAGTTGGAGTGCACTCACGGATTAAAATATATATATATATATATATACACACACATGTTTAAATTTTTTAGTCTATTTACCTAAGATATTGTTTTCATTATGTAAGTTGATGTATTTATTTTTACTCCAACAATTCGATTTAAGCTTTTTGGTTGATTTGTATTATGATTCAACCAACATGGTATCAAAGGACTAGTTATGTGTTCAAACTCATGTTCCCCAATTATTATTGATTTTCATTGGTTAGATATTTTTAAATTTTCAAGTGTCACGAGTGAAGGGAAATGTTGATTTAGTGATTAATATAATTAAATTAATTAATCTATCAATTTAAACTTTTGAGTTGATTAGTAATTTGACATGATTCAACCTAATTTATCAAACTAGGCACAGCTAATCATTTCTAAACCACTGAAAAGGAAAAAATTGGGGATTTTGTCATTGGAATTCCATGTTTCTTATTTTGCATTCTCTTTCTTGCTGGGATATTCATTGTAGTTGACTGGAGCTCTAGTTGCAACTCTCAAGCATCATAAATCCCCAGTAAGAGACTGTAATTGGCACCCTCAGTATCCAATGCTAGTAAGCTCTTCATGGGATGGGGATGTAGTCAAATGGGAATTTCCAGGCAGCGGCGAAGCACCAATGCCTCCTAACAAGAAGAGAGCCCGGAGACGAAATTTCTACTGAAAACTGCTGAATAAAACTGTATGCCAAGCTCTTTCCCATTATAGCTTGGCAAAAGCAGCATGTCTTGCAGTGTGTGATGCATGCATTCTATCATAATGTTGAATATTAGAGGCAATTAGTATGCTTCATATCTCAGCATCGCAATATTTTGTCGGTCCTACTCGACAAATCTTTCGACATAGTGTTTTTGTTTATAATCTATGTGAATAACATGATGTATCTATATAGTGTATAAATAACTCAGTTGAATAATGTTTAACAAAGTGATGAAAATTTCATAGCATCAATGTTTCTTTTTTTCTTTCCTTTCTCTTTAGTTTTAATTCTCACTTTCTTTACTCTTGGAGTGGAGACATAATTTATTATTGGTTTCTGGCCACCTCTTTTATTTACTCTCTAGACAATGTTTGTTAGTTATGTTCAAAATTTGGTAAGTCAAATATCAGTGAGATCTGTTACGTTTATCTTTAAATTCTTTATCTTGTATGGTAATGAAAATGGAAGTACCATGCTCTGAGAGATATAAAATGATCTGAATGAATCATGAGGTGGTTTAATGGTTAAGAAGTTTATAGGTGATGAATTTAATTCATGATCGTTACATATTTAGAAATTAGCTTTCTATGAGTTTTCTTGATATCTAAATATTGTAGTATCAGACGAAAGTTTTGTGACTATAGTCAACGAGTACATAAGCTGATTTGGACAGTTAGAGATATAAAAACAAAAATCTAAATGATTGATTAAAGAAAATAATATTTGAGAGGTGATAAGTTCAATTTAGGATGGTCTTCTATTTAGAAATTAAATTTTTATGAATTTTCTTGACATAAAAATGTTGTATGGTTAGATGAAAGTCTCGTGGAATTTACGGGCGTCTGAGAGCTGGAAGTCTCGTGACAATAGTCAACATAAGCTCGTTTGGACAGTTACAAATATAAAAAAAAAGACTTAAATGATCGGTTAAAGAAAATAATAATAGAAACATAATTGGTTTGGTGTATTATTGTAAAATTTTGAATTAGAATAATAAATTACTTTTTCTCTCTTTTTTTTTTTTTAATTCAACAATATGTTAAAGTGGGAATTCAAACCCGTAACCTCATGTCTACCTCATTTGTTGGCAATAAATTACTCTATTTAATTGGCTATATTATCCTTAAGTAGAATGCTTCTTTTTTTTTTTTTTTTTTTGTTATTTTTATTGGATTTTTAAGTAGTGTTGTGCTAAAGTACTTATTAAAATAGAATACTTTTAGATATCAACTGTATTGTTGATTTTCAGAGCTGAGTGTTCCCAAAAAATCTTTAGGGATTGTAGTTATAAAAAAGCAACATATTGAAAATGGGGGAATTGTATCTTTTGAATATGAGTACTTTTTTCATTCATTCACCCAAGTGTTTTGTTAAAAAGAAAAATTGATATATCAACATGATTTTAGTAGAATTATAGTAAAACAAGATATATATATATATATATATATATTTCCTTTGCTGAATATTAAGTTTAAGCTAGAATCCTCTTGTTGTCCTCTAAATTCAATATTTTACTTCTAAGTATAATATGATCATAACTGTATGGATGATCGTCATGGTTGTTACAATCAAAAGGCGAATCAAGTTTGTAATTGCAAACAACCTCGTGCTACAACTAACTATTACTTTTTTATATGACACTCTATTAAGGTCCCAAAAAGTCTCAAAGTCGGTCTAGATAGGTCCCCTATCATGTAAGATGCACGTAGTAGGACGGTAGGACCCTTATTTTAACTTTATATCGAAGGTACTCGAAATTGAATGCAGGAATTGAAGAAAAATAAATTTTGTGCCACATGTAGTAGAGGATGCAACGAACGCGATCTAGTCTTTTATGCGCAAATTATCGAGTGTACTCACTATTTATTCTTGCATCAGAAATATGAATGATAGCAGCAGTTGGTCTAAGTCCTATCTATATATATACATATTATAAGTGCTGAGCATACCAAACTCACTGGGCAATTATTTGCATTTGCTTTAAATTTCTTGTGAAGCAAAGCAATACTCATCAACTGTTGCCCTCTTTTTGGGGCTCAAAGATTTTATGAATGCATTATTTGTTGGTGCAATAATAAATTATATACAGATAATGCATTATTTCCCATTTTCATGTTTCAAAGTTAAGAAATATAGATACCCAAGATAGGAAAGAAATAATAAATCTACAGTAAAAGTATATAGAGGACAAAACATGTTTGTTGGTGCAATAAAGTTCTATATCTTAATATTTAGTTTATGTTGTTTTTCAAAACATTTTTGTTTACAGATTTTGGTTTCATGATTATTTTAGAAAATAAATCATTCGATTAAACGTTAAAAAGCAAACACAAAAGTTGTTTTTACAAAAGTTTTAAAACTGTTAAACCAATTCTTATGATTTCGAAAACATATTAAAAAGCGTGAGGGATAAACTATTTTATTTAGAAGGTTGTTATCGAAATATTAGAACTTAAGGATAGTAATGTTTTTTTTTTTTTTTTTTTTGAGTACATATCGAGGAAGGAGGACAATAAACCCTATATAAAGGGTATCACTGCTCTCAAATAAATGAGTGCCGCATACCGATTCTCATGATCGAACCTGTAACTTAGTGTTAAACTAGTTTACAACCAAACAATGAAATCATTACGTCACTAACTCATTCGGTTGAAGATAGTAATGTTTATATGTGAAGTAATTATTTTTAAATTATTTTTTTTGGGTTGGGGCTGAAGCTTGAAGAAGCAATTTAACAACAATTGGTGAGGTTGGGCGTGACTATATTAGCATTATTGCACCAGATTCAATTAGAAATTTGTAAATACTAAGTTGGATGATTATTTTCCTTTATTTGTAATTTTTATATAATCCATGGTTCAAAAAGAAGAAGAATAAACAAAACTCTAAATTGTTCTAAACAACAAATGATAACAAAGTTATTAAAAGACTTATTTTCTATTAACTTTTACTTTTACACCCCAATTTCAAACATAAACAAAGTGGAAAGTAACCATTTTCATGGAGATGATAATTGAGAAGGGAACTTTAGCAAGAAGCATTGAAAAAAGGAGGAACATAAACTATGAGGGTCCTACTTGGATAGCATTTTTTAGTGAAAAACATACAATTAAGATAGGCTATTTATTTAATAATAAAACTTGCCCCATTAATCCTACTTGTGGAAGAAACTTCTATAAATAATTTGCAACCCTTTGAATAATAATTAGCATGCATACAAAAACATAGAGGATAAAGTAGTAGCATTCACTTTCTAAGTGAATCTTCCCTTAATAATTATGCTCCTATTGAACTTCAAGGCTTTCCTTTATCCAACTTTTTAAAAATGATATAATTGGATGGGGAAAATAAAATTATTCCCTTATGAGTAGCAATTGGAGGGAATGATTTGAACTCATGACTACTTAATGGTTGAGTTATGTTTAAGTTAATCTCTCTTCTTATATCAATTTGAACATGAAATCATATATTGGAGTAGTAAGCTTAAATTTCTCTCCCATATTTATAATGCAACATTTGGTTTTGTTTTTTTTTTAATAGTCGTATTTATTTTCATTGACAAGTAGAAATTTCTCTTTCTAAGATTGATGTCAGGATTCGAACCGGTGACGTCTTAACAATTTTAGTAGCTCAGTGGCGTCAGTATATACTTGATGACTAAAAGGTCACAAGTTCGAATCCCGACATTAACATTTTTAGTTAAATTACATGTTTAGTCACCAACAAGTGTAGTAGCTCAGTGGCATCAGTAGGTGTAGGTCATCATTTCAAAAAAAAAAAAAAAAAAAAAAAAAAAAAAAAAAGAAACATGCAGGCCTAGGTCATTAAAATTTCCAAATATCCTAATAAGTCATTGAACTCAACATTAAATTCTACACGAAATGCTTAAAATTCACGACTAAACTTATAGCTTAACCTAGCCAACTAAAATAGAGAACAAAAGCCCTAATTCTTTCTCTATAACATCATTCATCTCATATGGAAGATCCTTGAGCAAAATGCTATTCATTTGACATGAAGTAAACCAAAAATTCATTTAAGGAGAAAAGTAATTGAAATTTGTCACACTGATAAAAAGTAATTCACAAATTTTATTCACTTAAGATTAAGTAAACAAAAAATTAGTTAAGGAGAAAAGTAATTGAAATTTGTCTCCCATAAATGGCTAAGAAATTAAGAGTTCCCAAGTTTCTTAGCCAAGCTTGTCTCCCTCAAATTGCTAAGAATTAAGAGTTTATTTTAGGAAAAGTAGTTAAAGTTTTGGTTTATTAATTTTTGGGTTGTAAAGTTATAGGGAAAAAACAAAAGACATTAAATGAAGTAAATTAAAGTGTGACAATCCAAGCACATTGCTTAGTTTTGTTGAAGATGACTTAAATCTTACACTTCACTTCTATTTTATAATCTCCCATGTGGTTCCATTATCCTCTACCTAATCTCTTGTTGTATAAGTTGGTTTCTTCTTTCTAGGGTTTAACATGGCTTGATGTTTACAATGTAATGATCGATTTGATGAGTATGAAAATTTAAATAAATTCATTCTCATAAAGTTAGGAGTGTCTATAATTTTTTTTATTCTAGACCACCATTTGATATTACTCGACTATAGTATATTTTGAGTTTAAAGTTTTTATCAAACATTTAAGTTTTGTGAAGTTATGATGAACTACATGTAAATTTTTGGTAAAATTGAAATGTAAATTTTTGTAAAATTGAATTTTCAACATTTACATGACATTATTGTATCAAATTAACAGTTATTGACATGAACATATATAGCTTATTTGGTATTTGTTCATGGTGCATCAAAATGACAAGAATACTTTGTTTATAAGGCAAAAAAAAAAACTTGATGCTCTCAAAAAAAAAAAAAAAAAACAAACAAACAAACAAGAAAGAAAGAAAAAAGATGAAGATGTTTCTCTCTCTAAACTTTAGAGATAGATGCTCCCTCTTTAGACTTCGGGAAGGTCTGGTCGAAAACCTTCTTGTGAGTGTTTTAGGGCACCATTGTGTGCGTTTTTTAGTTCTATCGTATCCTATTTTAAAGGCTGGAATTGAAACATTCGTGGGCTCTCTAGTGAACGTGAAAGGATATTTAAATCAAGCTTTTCGGCATAATACGAAGAGCAAGGTCGGAGTTGTTTGGTAGGAAGACGAAGGATGGAGAGTGGGTGGAGTCGAAGAACCTATGGCTGCTCTGGTGTTTATATTGTCTCGTTGATAGTAGGTTTGTTTTCTTTTCTGGATAGCAAATGAAAGAAAGAGGAAGGGGATAGAGTGAATCCGAGGAAGGGTAAAGGCTTGGGTTGGGAGGGAATGTCATTTAACAGAGGTAAATTTTTAAGAAGAGGGAGGGAAGGTGTACGCCATGTGAAGGTGAGTTTGATTGTAGCAGCCTTTCAGACGAAGAGGAAGGAAGAAGCTCCTACAAAGAAGACAAAGAAGAAGAGTTAGAGTCGGTCACCAATGTGGACGTAGAAGACGAGGAAAAAACTAGCCAGAGTTAATGTCTCAATCAGAGATGAGTTTGATAGAGCGTTGTTCTGGGTGATGGTGGGCTAGCTATTCCTTAATGTGAAGGGTCAGAAGTTGAGTGCGTCGATGAGTTGCCAACTAGCTGTTAGGATCTTACAATT
Organism: Sechiopsis laciniata; assembly: GCA_037833695.1. Lineage (NCBI taxonomy): Eukaryota > Viridiplantae > Streptophyta > Magnoliopsida > Cucurbitales > Cucurbitaceae > Sechiopsis > Sechiopsis laciniata. The sequence goes on along the minus strand of JBBMKA010018225.1, from coordinate 7,077 downwards.
GTCACACATTGGAAAATGAGGGAGTCTTACAAGTTTTTATATGTAATATGGGTTACTCCCCTCATAGTCAATTGATTTTGAGGTGGAACCCCATATTTTATAATATGGTGTCAGAGCCCATAAAACTCAAACAGGTATCGGTCCAATAAAAATAAAATTGAGATCCGATTCAAGATTAGCGAGCCCCCAAAAGAGGCACCATCTTGAGGGGACATATTAGGATCTCACAATTGTCCTACATTGGAAAGTGGGGAAGTTCTACAAGCATTTATAAGTAATATGAGTTACTCCTCTCATTTCCAATTGGTTTGAGGTGGAACCTCATGTTATCTAATATTGGCAACCATGTAATGTCATAGTAATTGTTCAAGTTTTCTTGGGGGTTCTACTGGACCGGGCCCCATACCGATCTAGTTCAGGTCAACTGAATTGATTTGGTTTATGGTCCAACCGTTTGGGTCATCTGAAACCAAACCATTGCGTCGATTCGAACGACACCTTTGTTTTTTCCTAATGTGCTGATTCTCAATGATTTGTTACGTTCATTTGTTTTTCTAGATAAGGTCGTTTGTAGTTCTGAGTGTAGATGGAATATGGTTAGGTCTATAACGATTTTATTGGTGTGTTTGTTAGAGGAGGTGTTTAATAAAGGAGTTCAGAGTCAGCAGTCGTTTTGGTCGTTTTGGGGTATAGTTTGGTCTTTTACGGAATCAAACTCTCTCATTTGTTGTGGGGTCTTGTATCTCAGTTGTCAAGATGGTTGTTGGATTATCCTCTAAAGTTCTTCAAAATCAACCATGTTTGGTTTGATGATGTCTTTTCGGCCTTTTTAATTGGAATATTTGTATTCCATGTTATTTAGGGTGTGTTTGTGCCACCAATAATGAGAGGGAAAATAAGAATGAGGATGATTTCCCATATTTGGATCATTGGTAATCATTCTCTCCATAATTGCATTTTTCAAAAATCAAAATTTTCATTCTCTACCTATCTACTTTTCATTTTCCCCACAACAACTTTTTAAACATCACATCACTATTTTTTACTCTTAAAATACCTATTATTTTATTTACTACAAATTTAGAAATACAAAAGGTTATAAATTACCACAAATTTAGAAATACAAAATTTAGGTACTAAATTACAATAAATTTAGAAATACAAAAAATTAGGTACTAAGTTACTAAAAATTTAGAAATTAAAAAAAAATAGGTATGAATGACCACAAATTTAGAAATACAAAAGTTTAGATATGAATTTACTACAAATTTAGAAATACAAAGAATAATGTAATGTTTCTCTTTAGTGAAGTTAGACTACTAAATCTAATATTATTATTATTTTGTGTAAAAGTATATTATTATTATATTTTTAGAAATATTACATTCTTTTCTATATTAATGACTATCAACTATCTTAATTGATCTATGCATATGTTTTCATGTACAAATCACTTCATCCAATAATATTTTATTGTAATTTTTTCAAATAAATAAATAAATAAATTAATTCTTAAATAAGTGTCACCATAAATTAAACCCTTACTTTAAACTGATGAATAAAAAAGATATATTTTAACCCGAAAGGCAATAACTTCGTAATAGAAAAACACCGAAATTCAAAGGAAATCTCTAAGAAAATGAAAATTAAATAAAACAAATCGATTTTTACATATAACTGAAGAAACAGACACAGCTTTCCCCCAAAACAATTACACATAAATAAGAATATTCTTATTTCTAAAACCCCCAAAAATCTAAACACAAACAAATAAACGAATAATACAAAAAAAAGGAACAAAAAACACAGAACATTTCCCTCGCAGACATTTGTATAATAAATAATAAACAATTAATTGTCCAAAACTATATATGAAAAGAAATTCCTTTCCTTTTTTTTTTTCCTTTTTTTCTTTTTCACCTTTAATAACTTTTAAAATAACTTTCTTCCAGGAATAAAATAAAATAGTAAAATGTGAATTACCAAATTTCACCCTCGCCACTCGCCGCACTGCTCCATCGGCCGGGTTTTCTGGTTGCCGGCTTTTTCCGGGCACGGCGTTTGAATCGGCGGCACCATACAATTATACTGCAAACACAACGAACTACTCAGAGGAATCTCCGCCGTCGGATTAATCTCAATTCCGGTCAGAAAATTATGCTGTAAATACAGAGTTTGAATATTCGCCGCCAACAATCGGTCCACAAGGCTGTTCGGAACTTCGCCGGTGAACCGGTTGTTGTTCAGGTACAGATTCTGCACGGTGGAGAACATCGCCGACACGGGACCGGAGAGACGGTTGAAGCTGAGATCGACGGTCGAGATCGCCACCTGATCAACCGGCAAAACCGGACCGGTGAAGAGGTTTCGTTGCAACTGGAGGTTGTTGATCGGGAAACTGAAGATCCTTGCCGGAATGGTGCCGGTGAACTGGTTCAGGCTGAGGTCGAGGTAGTTCAACCGGTCGAGACGGCTCAAGAGGCGGAAGACCGGACCGGTGAGGCGGTTCCATGAAACGGAGAGATACTGAAGAGATGGAGGAAGAGAATCCGGACTGAGAGATCCGGTGAGATTGTTGTGTTTCAGATCAAGACGATTCAGGCTGCGATAAGGAAACATCGGAATCGAACCTGTGAGGCGGTTGTGGCAGAGAATCACATTAGATAACTCCGTGATTGTTCCGATCGAGCGAGGAATTTCTCCGGTGAGTTGATTGAAACTCAGATCCAGAGTTCTCAAACTCCGAAGCTCGCCGAGATTCGCCGGAAGAGAACCGGAAACGAAGTTGCGACTGATCGCTAGAAATCGAAGATTCTTCAATTGGAACAGAGATCGCGGCAAAGCTCCGTAAACTCGGCCAGGAACAATGGTGAACTCCGTGAGTGCAGAGAGCTTGCCAATGGAAGAATCGATCCGGCCAACCAATCCAGGCGAATCAGCGCGAGGATCTCCAAGGTTCAGAGCAACAACCTTATCAGATTCACATAAAACACCGGCGAAATTGCAAGGATCGGAAGTGAAATCCCAGGACGCGAAGAAATTAGAGCCAGGCAAATCGTTCAAACCTTTCCGAATCGATTGCAGAGCCAGAAAATCAATCGGATCCAAAATCGCAAACGAAATCGAACAGCATTGCATCAAAAACAACAAAATCACTACAAAATTCCTCATCCGATTCTTGTTCTTGTTCTTCACCTCTGCCATGAACATCACAAACACACAAAATACAGTTATATAAAGCAATCAAACAAAGTACCTCAAGATCTCTTTCACGCGAGATTCAAAGAGGAGGTTGAAAAAGCAAGAAATCTCGTGAGAAACCTCAAGATTAATGGCGAAAACCTGCAAAAAAACCACAAAAAGAAACTCCAAATTGCGAGATCGATTAGCTTCAAAGAGACGCAACCATAGAAAAAAGATCACAGAATCTTCAAAAAGAAATAAGGAAAATTAAAATCTCTATAATCTCTGTACTTGAAGAACTTTAATGGCGTCTGAGAGAAGATTCAATGACCTAAACCCTAAACCAAAAAACCCTTTCTCTTCTTCTGTTTCTTTAATGGCAGAATATATTTGTTTTTGTTTTTTGGTTATTTTATGTGATTTTTTGTTTTTATTAGTGGTGTTTAGGCTCGGAGTCAAACGGTTGTCCGAGCCTGGAGGTTCGGACGACAGGTCAGTGGCTTTTTAGTGACTGTGGGTCACGTGCCGGAGAGGGTGGGTTCGTTGGGGGGAAGAAGAGACAGAGTGGAGAAAAACGTGACGGCCGTTGGCTTTTAGTTGACGTGGACTTTTTTTTTTAAACAAGTTGACGTGGACTTAACTTGACAGCGTTAAGTTAAAATAGTCACGCGAAAATGAAGTTCTGGATTGTGACAGCTGTAAGCTTAATGGGATTTGCCACGTCATTGTTGAATTAAAGTTGTATGATGTTAATGGCCGTAGAGGAGTAATTTTTTTAGGAGTTGACGGAGAATTTACTAATTCTTCCTCGTAAATTTATATTTAAATGAATTTTTATTAACTCTTTTTTTTTATTTTAAAAATAATTTTTTATTTTTAATCATTCATTTATAACTGCCTAATCATTTCTAACCATTAATTTCTTAAGGTTAGTAGTAAGCAAATGGATACCGTGGAATAAGTTCTCATCTTAATTATAATATTTTTCTTAGAAATATTTTATTTATAGTTGATTCTCATCTTAATTATAATATTTTTCTTAGAAATATTTTATTTATAGTTGAATTTTGAGCTTTTTTTTTTCTTTTTGTTCTTTTAATATTTCAATTTTATCTTTCATTGTCAATTGATTAAAAACTATCTACTGTGATACTGATTGAAAATTTTATTGATCGAATACTATTTGTAGCATTGATTGAAGATTATATATGCACTAATTGAAGACTTTCTGTTGTATTGATTTGAAATGATCATGATTTTTTTCGTCTTTTTACTAGATTTGCCCCAATTTTCTACTATGCATCAATTTCTTCTAAAAAAATGTTATTTATAGATTTTTTTATTTTATTATTATACATAAAAATTCTCATTTATATAATATAAATTGGAATCGTCTTTGTTCCTAAAGTTTTTTTTTTTCTTTTTTGAAATAAGTTCCTAAAGTATTGATTTATATATCTTGAATTATTAATTTGACTACAAAAAATTTAAGAATAGAATAAACTAATGAAAATGAAAACTTTTTTCAAAAAAAAAAAAAAAAACTAATGAAATGAAAACTTTTAGTTCTCTTTTTTACTAAAATGGAGGGATGGAGTTGATTTGTGGACAGTCAATTTAAAAATCGCTTTGGATGAGTAATTTCATTTCTTTATGATTCTCGTCATTTTTATTTATTTATTTTTCATGATTAACACACGTTTCTATTTTACAATATCTATTCTTTTTATTTTATAATTTCTTTCTATAAAAATATTTATTATATATGTAATTGAATTATTTATATTTAATTTGGTAACACTTTTTTTTTGGGTCAAAATGAACTTTAACTTAAAAGTCATTGACATGTATTATCGAGCTAGAGATGGTAAGTTTGTATCCTCCAATCAAATATTGTTATCATACTGGACTAAAAAGATGAACAATATATTTGTCATATAAAGTATTTTATTTATCTATTTTTAAGTATTAATTTGACTAACCAACTCGAATTTAGTTCAATTGACATGGTGTATGAATTGATAACCAACAAATTAGGTTTTTAAAAATTTTAATTTAGCCCTAAATCCTAAATTACGAGTTTGAATCTTCATCCTAATGATTGAATTTTTTCTTTTACTACAAAAATTTCAAGAAAAGAATGAAGGAATGAAAATGAGAATAGTTCATTTTCCTTTTCTTTGATGGTGTTTAACTAAAGTATAAGGATAAATTGATTGGTGGAACCAATAGTCAATCTAAAATTACTCTTTTTTTTCGATACAATGTGATGGGAGAGTGAACAACAAACCATACATAGATGAAACTACTCTTCTTCAATAATAAGAGAGTCAAATACTGATTTCTAGTGTTGAAGTACTCGATTACTACCGAACAATTTGATCAAAGAGGGTCTTGGGGTGTTTGAAGTGATGAGTTTAATCCATGATGATCACCTACTTATAAATTAATTTTTAACGGGTTTGCTTGACATCCAAATACTCTAGGGTCAGGCAGTATATCTCATAACATTAGTTAAGGTGCGAGCAAGCTAGTTCTGACACTAACGTCATTGTTCGGAGCACATGCATTTCTATTAATTGTTATACAAATTACAAATTTTACCATTTCTCTTTCATTAATTAGATCCACATTCTTTTTATTGACTATTTTACAAATTTTATTCTCTATTACTTAGCCTTTTCTTGAGTTCCTCTATTCCTTACTAATAGTTTTTCTTCTAGAAAAATGCATGACACGTTTTTCTTACATATATTATTGAATTGTTTATTCAATTTGTTAAAACAAAATATTCTTATTAGATAAAGCATTTTTTTTTTTTTTTAAAAAGATAAGAACTTTGTCTTCAAAAGCATTGATTTTATGTATTTTTAAGTATTAATTTGACTACAAAAATATTCGAGAACAAATCAATTAATGAGAATAAAAAAATCTCCAAAAAAGATGAGAATAAAAACCTTTTAATTTCTTTTTCTTTCATAGTGGTTAAAAAAATATAAGGATGAAATTAATGGTAGAACCCCAGCCCATTTTGAAGAAAAAAAATCACTCAAATGAGTCAATAAACACAATGACTCTGTGGAGTATGATCAAAAGGTCATATATTTAAATCTTTATTCTAATTGAGATTGAGTTAAAAAAAAAAAATTATAATTCTCAATTATTCTCTTACAAATTAGAAGTCTGACCTAATCTCTTTCTTTAATGACATTCTCATTATTTTACAACTTATATTCTCTTATTTGCATTACTTACAATTTTCCTCATATATATTATTATTTTTAAAAAATATTCTTAATAAATAAGGTATACAGAAAAAAGGATAAGCTCTCTGCCTTTTAAAGTATTGATTCATGTACTTTAAAGTATCAATTTGACTACAATTAAGGAATATAATGTGAACTTTTTATTTAGTATGTCAAAATAAAATATTTTTATTCAATTACAAATAGATTCAAATTCTAAAATTTATTTCAATAATCTAATATCTTCACTGCTAAAATTCAACCAATTGTTTTTATATATTTCAAAGTAAAAAAAAAAACCAATTGTTTTTTTTTTTTAAACAAAAAACCAATTGTTTTTATACTCTTTAATAGCTAACTAATGTTAATGGTCTTATAATTTAAACCGTTTCAACCAACGCCATTTTAATTGTTCTTTAATAATTTTGTTATTTTGTAGCCCATGTACAATAACTTTTCAACATTGATTGAAATAGGTTTATAATTATCGAATGGATTAGTGGCACAATGGTTTCATTGTTTGGTTGTAAATCAATTCAACACCATAGTCATATGTGATATTTGACTCTCATTTATTTGAGTATGATCGATCATTGAACTCCACAGTTACGAGTTCGATCTATGTAGGGTTTGTTGGTCGCCCTCCCAC
>JBBMKA010018214.1:0-29868 GCA_037833695.1 Sechiopsis laciniata | reverse complement strand
AATTACGAGGCTACCCCTAGAGGCAAAATTACCAAAATGCCCCTAGGGGTCCAAAGTGCCCTAACGGCCCAACCGAATATCAGAAAAACTAACCGAACGTACCTGAGAAACCGGAAAGAAGAACTGGGCCGTTACAGGCATGGTCCTCCTTGGTTTTAGAATAAAGCAAAATATCATCTATGAACATGATGACGAAGATGTCTAAGAATGCCTTGAGCACCTATCCATCATGTCCATAAATGCCGCTGGAGCATTAATCAGCCCGAAAGACATAACCACAAACTCGTAATGACCATACCTCTACCTAAAAGCTTTCTTGGGAATGTCTACATCCTTGATCCTCAACTGATGGTAACCAGATTTCAAGTCAATCTTGGAGAATACAGAAGCTCCCTGAAGCTGATCAAATAAATCGTCAATACGAGGCAACGAGTTCTTGTTCTTCACTGTAACTTTGTTCAACTCTTTGTAATCTATGCAAAAGTGCATCGAACCATCCTTCTTCTTTACAAACAACACCAGTGCTCCCTACGGGGACACACTGAGACAGATGAACCCTTTGTCTAACATCTCTTACAACTGAACCTTTAGCTCTTTCAACTCAGCTGACGTCATACAGTATGAAGCCTTCGAGATGGGGAGAGTCCCCAACTCAAGCTCAATTGTTAAGTCCATTCCTCTCAAACTCTTCAGGAAAAATGTCTACAAACTTCTAAAAACTACTGGCACGTGATCAACAGTCAACGAAAGACGACCTTTCCCCGACATCTTTGCCAAATAACCCCAAGCTCCTCGAGCTAACAGACGACAGACTTTCAATGCACAAATCAATGGAGGACACACTCCGCTCTGGACACTGCGAAACTTGAAGCTCTGCTTCTTGGGCTGCCTGAACACAACTTCTTTTTTGCATTAAATCAACGCTTGGTTCTCAACTAACCATTATATACCAAGAATAATATCAAACCCGCTCATAAGCAGAACTATGAGGGTAGCTGCTAACAGCTCTCTAGATATCAGGATCCGACCATCTCTAACTTTCTCACTAGATAGTATACTCACTCACGAGGGAGTTGCCACACACAACTCAAACCCTAGAGGTTTAAGTTCCAAATAAGCTTGTCTAATAAACGATGCAGAGATAAACGAATGGGTCGAGCCTGAATCAAATAATACAAATACATAGTAGCCCAAAATAAGCAAAGTACCTGTCATAGCTGCATTTGTCTTCTCAGCCTTCTGCCGGGTAGTAACAAACACACGACCCTACAGCTGAACTAGTCTGACATCTGTTCCAGCCTGAGGACACGCTCTAGCAAAGTATTCTTCCTTACCGCACTTATAACTCTCAAATATAGCATTATTTAGGCTAATAACTTAATATATTCTAATGGTATTTGTGCATTAATTGAATAAAATTTAGAGTTAGAATAGCATTAAGATGGGAAATTCTTATAAATAAGATGCATGCATGATTTATAAGCTTAAATATAAAAGGCTATGGAAATTAGCGCATTTTAGAGTAAAATGTGAATGTTGAATGCTTTTTGTAAGTAAATACCAAAGATTCCATGTTGCGCTAATTTATTGCTATATCTATAGGAATTGAAAACATGGTTAGCATCGCATTCAAAGGAGAAGCGGAAGGTCAACATGCGTATCAGGACAATTTGGAGTTTGTAGACCGCGGGATCTTCCAAACAATATTTGCAAAGGATAAATATCTGCTGTGGAAAAGAGTTAATGCGAAGCGATGAGGAAATCAGAGCAATACAGATCTGGAAATATTGATACGAAAACCGCAGATCAGATGCAAAAGCCTCAATAAGGAAGGAATCAGATGACGATGCCAACTATTAGATTGCAGAATAAACAAACTGCAATAATCATGGGATTCATGCCTTAATCAGCAAAGATGTGATTGACAAAATCAGAGGAAATCAGCCGCAAGAATCAGGGGATAAGCCGCCAAAGATAAATTGCAATAAAAGGCAATAAAAGATATTTCCAAATCAAATCCTTGCCTTCCAAGTCGATTCCTTAGTCCCCAAGCATCTCAAACCTATAAAAAGGAGAAGAACCAAGAGAGAAAATGTGCCTATTTTTGAAGTTCTCTCCCACACTTATGGGTAGGATTCGAAGCGAAGTTCGTGTTCCTATTGACACGGAGTCCTGTTTTTCAAGAAATTGCCACCATTTACCGCTTTCCAGTTTATCTTTTCTTTATTTATTTTATACTTTATTTATTTTCAACACCATTGTTTCTTTTCGAATAATTCTTGCATTTGAATTTATTAAGTTTTCTTTTGCAATGACTTTCACTTTATTCTTATTTATTCTTTTCCTTACTTTCATGTCTAGCTAAGCCTCTTAGGCAAGGGTTAAGGGTACGGGTTGTAGAAGCACGAACTAGGGTAAAGGGAGTTGTTAATTGAAGCATGTTGAATTAGGATCTTAATTAAATAGTAAATGTCCACCGATCATCCACATGCACTAATAGGTTATAAATCGAAAGAGGAAATAACCTAAGGCTAGTTTGCATGTTCAGTAGGTTAGTATTAAGTTTTTTGTACTTTAAATCGGAGTTTAGAGATAAACGTGTAACTACTGTATACGCTGCGCCGATTGATAATTATATTGAGTCGTAACGGAAGTTGGGCTTAATGGAAACGAAAGCGGAAGCTGACGTTTGTTAGGCGAAGTATGGAAATTACTACTTATTGTATTTTATCTCATGAATTGCTAGACGCATCCCATAACTTTAACTCGAGCCTTACTTAGTTCATTTCGCATTTTAGTTTACTTTCGCATTTAGATATAAAACACAACCAAAATCCCAACACCATTCTTTTTTACTTTTTTGCACGACTCTTAGATTAATTAACTGATTATAGACATCAATCCCTACAGAGAACCATAAAATATAAATACTTATCACTTGCTGCATACTCGACTACGTATACTTGCGTATTAATGCGATTCGAAGCGTAGAACTTAGTTTCACACTTAGAATTTATCATTAGCTTATTTATATCGCACCGAATAATTGCATCAAGTTTTTGGCACTATTGTCGGGGATTGATTTATTTATAATTAGTTGTATTAGTTTAAGAGTAGTTCTTAATTATAAAAAAGGCTAATTACTTCTTATTTTCTAAGTGTACTGTAGAACACTACGAAGCACGAAATATACTAGTCTACTGGGAAGAAGTCCAAATGCATCACCACAAGCAATAACAAAAGAAGATGGCCTACAATCACTTTGCAAATCAGTATTGGAACAGTAATATCACCTCTCCACAAACATGTTTTTATCAGCAACTAGGCTATGCGGAGGAGCCTTACACAACCGATTACTATCTAACATATCCTAACTGGGAGAACCAGCAGCAGTTTGGGGGAGATCATATCAGTATATTTTATAATCAATATGGTCTGCAAGGAGATGGCAACAACATGAACCATACATGTAACGGCCTAGTTTTCCATTCAAGTTCCCCTGGTATATTCGGTTGTTTATTCGGTTGTTTCGTTGGGCCGTTAGGGTAGTTCTAGCCTTCAGGGGTATTTTGGTCATTTTACCCCTAGGGTTCGTTTGGTAATTTATCGGCTTTTAGGGTCGTTTTTGTTTTTGACTGAGACAGGGCTATTTTTGTAATTTACAGGACTTTCGGGTGGAGGTTGTTTTGGTTAAAAGAAATTAAAAGAGAAAAAGGAGAAAATATTGGTTTAAGTTGCCTTTGCCAGGGCTCTAAGGCTGGTTGGTTATGGGAGAGTTCGACACGTGGCAAAAAGCTCCCTATTTAAGAACGATTTCATCATTTCTTTCTTTCTTCTTTTTCTTCTTTTACCTAGAACTCTCCCCCCCTTCTTCTCCACCTCTCACCGAGAGCAAGCTCACCTAAACCCTAGCAACCAATCAACTTGCCGATCTAGCCGTCACAGCTCTACCATCGCTAGCACGCCCAGACCGAGCTGCGCAGATCACCGCACCAGCTATCGCAAGCCCCATTATAGTTGAGATCGCCTTTCGCCTAGCTGCAGCACCACTGAAGCTGCAGATTGCACGCCCGCGATCCCGTTTGCTCATACCAAGACAGTACGCACGTCAGTCGTTGATTAGCGTCGCTGTTCATCATTTTTCCATGCCAGCTCTCCTTCGATCTGCTTGCCCACGCGATCGCTGCCCAGCTTTCACCTAGCTCCGTACAGTTTCACTGAGTCCAGCTACACAGCTTTGTTGTCCAGCGTGCAAGCCTTCACTCAGCTGCACGCAATGTTTCACCCTACCGAGGTTTGCCGCACGTCTCGCTGCAGAACCGCAAGGCTCATCCTTGTCGCCCAACAGTGAGGTTTCGCCTCGCCTTCACCGAGAGCCTTGCTGCCAAGGCTTTGTGCCTTCTCAGTTTTGGGTAATCCCTTCAGCTAGACTCAGCGTTTCACCCTGTCGAGGTTTACCGTACGTCTCGCCGTAGAACCACAAGCCTCATCTGCGTCGCCCAACCGTGAGGTTTCGCCTTCGCTTTCGTCGAGAGCCTTACTGCCAAGGCTTTGTGCCTTCTCAATTTTGGGTAATCCCTTATTCCGAGCCTTGTGTGTCTAGATGCCTGGTTCCGTTTAGCTGCTAGTTGTTAATTAATTATTTATAATTTATGCCTAGGTTGATTATTCGTTGTTGATTATTCGTTGGTTCTACAGCTCGAGGAGCGTTTACCTATTGTTTGTCTATTTCCAGTTTTCAAGTAAGGATTTCTTACCGCGGCTGTGTGGGCCCTACGATTCATTTATTGAATGCATTCTTGTTGCATGTTTACTGTTTACGAGCATGTTAGTGGATAAAATTGTATGCTGTTTTATTTTCCTTCTAGCATGTACTGTTTCCCGTTTCCACATGTTAGTACCATGCTAGGTTTGTTCTTTCCTGCATGCGTTGTGATTTCAGTTGTTATGCTTGTAGTGCCATGCTAGGTTGTTTCTATTGTTGAGCATGTATTGATCTGTTAGGAAACGAGTATGTGTATTATTAGCTAGCTTTGGTTAGGTTGTCTTCATCTAGAGGCTAAGAGCGGATATAACAAACTTTATCCCCACAGGTTAGGACCAGCGAGGACAGGTTCCCGCCCCCAGCAGCCGGGTGTGGTCTAGCTCACCACAACAGCATAAGTCTAGTCTACAGCCTGCTAGAGTGGAACCCCTCTAATGGTGCAAGTCTGCCTTGGACGGTTCTTATCTTCAGGCGTTCAGTGGTTCAGGCTGCTACAGCTGAGTGCCGCGGGTCTCGCACTACTGTAGATTAGTGAGACCAGTTTTGAGTCTTTAGGCATGCGTACCTCGACCGGTATAGTTTGTCTTAGACCCCCACATTTACGTGGCTTACAGCAGCATGCGGTGTACGTACACACGCATTAGGCACCAAGAGGAGAGCTCCCTCAGGTTAATGTCGTTAGTACACCACTTTCATTCCAGTTTAGAGCCAGACACCGGGTACTCTCCTAGATGTCCTAGGATCAGCTAAGAGGGCTGATCAGGACCAGTTTTGAGAGCTGGTCACTTAGCCGAGGGTATGAGACTCTCGAGGATTATTTGTTTTGGGATCAGTTTTGAGAGCTGTTCATTTGGTCGAGGGTAAGAGACCCTCGAGTATAACAGATCGGGATCAGTTTTGAGAGCTGATCATTAGGCCAGGAGTAGGAGACTCTTGAGGACTCTCGAGTTATGTTAAGATCACAAGGCAAAGTTTCTGTGTTGGTAACTATTTGCATGTATACTAGGATGCTAGATGATTTGATGTTTCGTACTGTACCCCAGTTGGGGATTCTTATTGAGTGCCTTTGTACTCACCCTTATTTTCTGTGGTTTTTCCACCAGGTAACTTGGGACAGCACTGGGACGTCTAGTGGAGGAGTTGAGTGAACATGGGAGCTACCGGCGTCACTCCATTTTCTTTATGTCATTTATTATTTCAGCATGTAGTTGGACACGGAGTCCGTAGGGGATTTGCATAATGTTATTTATGTTCGATTTGAGGATTTTGAATAAACTACTGGCCAGGATTTTGTTTTGTTTTTAACTGGATTTATGCTTTTGATCTTATCATGAAAAATATTTATTTACAGAGATGTCATTATTGTTTTAAATGCCTTTATATGCATGCATGCTGAGTAAGAACCATGTTTAGGACTGTTTTAGAGTCGGGTTCTTACAATACATGGGAATCGAGGCGTCATGAACCTAGGTACCTATGTACAATCGTGAGCAGTCTCTTGAGGACGAAAATATGGAGAATGAGATACGGCTAAGACAACTGCAATGGATGAGGGAGAATGGCATCATTCTAACACTCCAGGAAACCACGAGCACGAACGATCTCTGGAGGGAATATGCAAGGAAAGCTCAACAAGCAATACAAGATAAGAAGATACATACTTGAGGGCCGAAGTATTTAATGAGGCATTGGCAATGGAATTTTTTGATGAGACAGAACTCTCATGGGAACATTTCAGGCTAGCCATGGGAAGATCAAGAGAAAGAAAGAGGCCATAGCTCTAAGACGCGCAGAAAAAATAGACAGAGAACAAATGATGCGTTATCAGCAGCAGGAAGAAGCTTTGGCATGGTCCAACCACCAGTTTTATGGAGGATGAACCTGCAGTTGAGACCGAAAAACAAAAGCATCAACCCACCAAGGAAGAGGTGATGAAGCAAGCAGTGTAGGAAACTAAAGATAGTTTCGAAAGCGTTGAACCCCTAGAAATTATGCAAACCGATTTTAAACTATCACGCCCTCAAGAACCCAACCAAGAGATCATTCAAAAGTCGGATGAGAGGGCAATTCAATTGAACTTCAATGTGACGTGCTGCACCCTATCAACTCTGACATTGATAGGAATTACACGCATTAAGGCGCATGACGGAGTAAGACAAGAGCAAGCTATCAAAGATGGTTTCGCTCCAAAGATCATTATATGGCCAAAAGCAAAGTGTGCATAACGCATTTTTGGAATGTGAGGCTTGGAGCATGCATAGTCGGTATAATTTAAGTTTTACCATCGAGCATGTACAAGCTTAAAATTTTTCCCATTTCATTTTTCTAGGTTAGATTTGTTTTTTCGTAGTTGTTAGGATAGTTTAATGTTTGTTTTTCTTTAGTTTTATGCTTCAAAAGTGAGTAGGCATCAGCGGTGCAAAGTTAAACATGCGACAAAGTAGGATGAACAAACAGCAGCCTAGACAGGAAGCGATAAAAATAGTGTGATCATAGCAAAAATCCAAATGGAAAGCGAAAGGAAGTTTCTATCCTTCTTTGTCTTTATTTCTTACTTTCATATATCTATGCTGAAATTTGTTCAATGCTCTTGTTTACCTTAGCCTAGGAATCGAATTAGGACTAAATAGAAAATCTTTTGTTCATATTCATGCATCTTTAAAATGAAACTTTTAAATGCTATATGTCTCTTGGCTCTACTCTCAAATGTTGTAGTCTAGTATAGTCAAAATTTATAAACAATCTAGAACACCAACCTTTATCCTTAGGATTTTAGAAGAATGGATTAGCTGAAATGCGGACTAAGTTGATAATACACTAATCCCAGATCGGAATAGAAAATGAGTTAACTCCCAAGGTTAAAACTGAAAGCTTGAAACATGGAATTACAACCTTAGAACAAATTAAGTTTGGAGGAACTAAGCCCCACCTTCATTAAGGACAATGAAGATTTTAAGTTTGGGGGTGAGGGCAAGCCTGAGGAGTGAAATGCTGAGAAAAAAAAGAGTGATCGAGAGCAGCATAGAAAATAAAAATCAAAATTAAAATATATATATATATATATATATATTGCAGAAAAATAAAGATCAAAACATTTTGGGTAAAAATGAAACGGCATAAGAGCAAATAGCCATGGGTATTCCAAGTATTCTGCTGGCCACCCAATCAAGCGAAAGCTTAAGAAATTCTAGTACCTAGTTGGAACATTTTATGCTCAAACGAACCATGCTGAGACCGACGGAATTGCGGCCATGTGGAAAATTTTACTCAAAGGAAACCAAATAAATAAGCCTCAGACAAAATGCTTTGGGCAAACTTAGGATGATTAAAGGCTTGTGTGAAGTGGTTCGATTCGTAGGCATTAATCTCTAGGAGGGCTCAGTTTTTAGTCTAACGTGGAAGAGCGTGTTATCAGTAAGGGAAGTGTATAGCAAGACTATGACTCTAAAATCAATAGGATAGAAGTTGATGCATTTAGCTTGTGGCAAAATTTTTCTTATTAGATTGCTATATTGAAAACATTGATGAGAGCATTTACTTAATGGCATATATATAAAATTTTCCTTGTGCATTAATATATGAAGCATTACTCGGACGAGCAATGATTCAAGTTTGGGGGTTTGATAGCTCTCAAATATAGCACTATTAAGGCTTATATCTTAATATATTCTAAAGGTATTTGTGCATTAATTGAATAAACTTTAGAGTAAGAATAGCATTAAGATGGGAAATTCATATAAAGAAGATGCATGCATGATTTATAAGCTTAAATATAAAAGGCTAGGGAAAGTAGCGCATTTTAGAGTAAAATGTGAATGTTGAATGCTTTTTGGACGTAAATGCCAAAGATTCCATGCTGTGCTAATTTATTGTTATATCTACAGGAATTGAAAACATGGTTAGCATCGCATTCAAAGAAGAAGCGGAAGGTCAAAATGGGCATCAGGAAGCTTTGGAGGTTGTAGACCGTAGGATCTCCCAAACAATATTTGCGAAGGACAAATATCCGTTGCGAAAAAGAATCAATGCGAAGCGATGCGGAAATCAGAGCAATACAGATCTGGAAATATTATTGCGAAAACTGCAGATCAAATGCAAAAGCCTTAATAAGGAAAGAATCGGATGACGATGCCAACTATCAGATTGCAGAATAAAAAAACTGCAATAATCATGGGATTCATGCCTTAATCAGCAAATATGTGATTGAAAAAATCAGAGGAAATCTGCCGCAAGAATCAGGGGATAAGCTGCCAAAGATAAAATGTAATAAAAGGCAATAAAAGATATTTCCAAATCAAATCCTTGCCTTCCAAGTCGATTCCTTAGCCTCCAATTATCTCAAGCCTACAAAAAGGAAAAGAACCAAGAGAGAAAGTGTGCCTGTTTTTGGAGTTCTTATCCCACACTTGAGAGTAGGATTTTGAAGCGAAGTTCGTGTTCCTATTGACATGAAGTCCTGTTCTTCAAGTAGTCGTCATCATTTACCGCTTTTCAGTTTATCTTTTCTTTGTTTATTTTATGCTTTATTTATTTTCAGCACCATTGTTTCTTTTCTAACAGTTTTTGCATTTGAATTTATTAAGTTTTCTTTTGCAATGAATTTCGCTTTATTCTTATTTATTCTTTTCCTTACTTTCATGTCTAGCTAAGCATCTTAGGCAAATGAGGGTACGAGTTGTAGAAGCACGAACTAGGGTAAAAGGAGTTGTTAATTGAAGCATGTTGAATTAAGATCTTAATTAAATAGTAAAAGTCTACCAATCATCCACATGCACTAATAGGTTGTAAATCAGAAGAGGAAATAACCTAAGGCTAGTTTGCGTGTTCAGTAGGTTAGTATTAAATCTTTCGTACTTTAAATCAGAGTTTAGAGATAAACGCGTACTTACTGCATACGCTGCGCCGGTTGATAATTACATTGAGTCGGAACAGAAGTTGGGCTTAATGCGAACGAAAGCGAAAGTGGACGTTTGTTAGGCGAAGTATGGAAATTGCTACTTACCGCATTTTATCCTAGGAATTGCTAGACACATCCCATAACTTTAAACCGAGCCTTACTTAGTTCATTTTTCATTTTAGTTTACTTTCGCATTTAGATATAAAACACAACCAAAATCCCAACACCATTCTTTTTTACTTTCTTGCATGACTCTTAGATTAATTAACTGATTATATACATTAATCCCTGCAGAAAATGATAAAATATAAATACTTATCATTTGCTGCATACTTGACTGTGTATACTTGCATATTAATAAGATTCGAAGCGTAGAACTTAGTTTCAAACTTAGAATTTATCATTTAGTTTATTTATACTGCACCGAATAATCGCATCACGCACCTGTAGTAAGACCTAGGAGATGTTCCACAAATGCTGAAGTGAAACTTGTTGCAAACCCTACACTGAGGTGGTTGCCTCACTATGCCCTATTGGCGACCCTGTGGATGGCGCTGGTCTTGGCCTGGTACTAATCCTGACGTCGCTGCTGCTGACCTCCTGCCCAGGAAGTCTTAGAAGACTCAAACATTCTTTTGTGACCAGAACTAGATGCATACCCTAGACTGCTACATCAGGGGCTTTCACTGTTTGATACTTCACGTTATAAGTCTTGGCCAAAGCCACATCCCTAACATAAGTCTGTGGAGGGAGTACTCGAACATCTTGAACAACCTCCACCCTAAGTCCTCCAACGAATTTCCTAATCTTCAGCTCCTCAGTGGCTATCAATTTTGGGACAAAATAGCTATACTCTAAAAACTTCTTCTCGTACCCAGCAATGGTATCATCCCCCTATTTTAGACTCGAGAAAGCCTCAACCATTTCCTGCTGGACTTCTTCACTAATGTACTGGGTATGGAACTCAGTCTTGAAAAAATCCTAAGTGGCTGGTGGGGACCCCACTGGTCTAGCTCCGTCGGTAGACTGCCACCACTAGATAGCTGTCTCGGTCAATACATAAGCTGCACATCTAGGTCTCTGAACATTCGGGTAACCCATAACGCGAAAGATGTACTCCATGTGAGCCAACCATTTTGCTACGACCAATGGGTTCTCAAATGCATTAAACTCTCTGGGCTTCCACTTTGTGAAGTCCTTGAGCCACTTGCCACCCTCGGCGGCACCATCAGGGATCTCAGGCTCAACTATGGGCTCCTGCTGAACTGGCGGAGCTGGCAAAACTCTTGGCCCTACTGGGGGAACAACATTGCCAACATGTGGCACTGCGGGAACCACTAGTGGAGTCTGTTGAAATATCTGTGCAAACTGGGCCATCTGTGCCTGAGACTCCACGAGCTGTGCAACTAACTGTGCCTGGGTCTCTGCCCTCTCCTCAGCAAACATGCCCATAACCATGTCTCACCACGCGGTAAACTCTTCTTCAGGAGCGGTACCTTGTGGTGGTATAACCTCACCTAATGCCCTCAGTAGGTTAAAAATTGAGGCCAACGGTGATCTGAGGGTCGGGTTTGTACTAGACGTAACCTCTTCAATCATGGGCTATGTGTCACCACCTCTATTGGGGACATTTGACGTCCCAACTCCACTACGAGTGGCCGTTATATCTCACGATCTACAACCAAATCACACTAAGTTAATCCACACTCAGACCAACACTACCTTAAAAGGAAAAACATGTAAGCTAGATGCAAGTACTCTAAACAATCCTTAATAAAATTTAACTTTCGACATACCTGACGGTTGTTGGAGTGCTGATGATCGTGAGAACAAAAGACGTAACTCAGTAGGTCAATCTATAGAATCTATGACTCTAAGCTCTAATACCAACTGTAAGAACTCGACTTCTAATAACAGTCCTAGACTCGGTCTTGAAGAAATCTCAAGTGGCTGGTGGGGACCCCACTCGTCTAGCTCCGTCGGTGGATTACCACCACTAGATAGCTGTCTCGGTCAACACATGAGCTGCACATCTAGGTCTTTAAACATTCGGGTAGCCCATAATGCGAAAGATGTACTCCATGTGAGCCAACCATTTTGCTACGACCAATGGGTTCTCAGATACATCAAACTCTCTGGGCTTCCACTTCGTGAAGTCCTCGAGCCACTTGCCACCCTCGGCGGCACCATCAGGGATCTCAGGCTCAACTATGGGCTCTTGCTGAACTGGTGAAACTCTCGGCCCTACTGGGGGAACAACATTGCCAATAGGTGGCGCTGTGGGAACCACTGGTGGAGCCTGCTGAAATATCTGAGTAAACTGGGCCATCTGTGCCTGAGATTCCGCAGGCTATGCGACTAACTGTGCCTGGGTCTTTACCCTCTACTCAGGAAATATGCTCATAACCATGTCTCACCACGAGGTAAACTCCACTCTAGGAGCGGCACCTTGTGGTGGTATAACCCCACCCAATGCCCTCGGTAGGTTAACAACTGAGGTCAACGGCGATCTAAGGGTCGCGTTTGCACTAGACGTAACCTCTTCAATCACGGGCTCTGTGCCACCACCTCTATTGGTGACATTTAACGTCACAGCTCCACTGCGAGTGACCGTTATATCTCGCGGTCTACAACCAAATCACACTAAGTTAATCCACACTCAGACCAACACTACCTCAAAAGGAAAAACATGTAAGCTAGATGCAAGTTCTGTAAACAATCCTTAATAAAATTTAACTTTCGACATACCTGACGGTTGTTGGAGTGCTGATGATCATGGGGACAAAATACCTAACTCAGTAGGCCAGTCTATAGAATCTATGACTCTAAGCTCTGATACCAACTGTAAGAACTTGACTTTTAATAACAGTCCTAGACTCGGTCCTTACTCAGCAGCATGATTTAAATACAGTTATAACAAAAAAACTGTAAAATAAATAACTGCTTTATTCTAAAACAAAAAGTGTTCCAATAGAAAAGAACTTAAAACAACATTCATGCCTCTGGCCAGAGATTATTAAAATAGTTTTAAAAAATAAAAAATCATCACCATGCTGAATTAAATAAAGAATGAAAGAATAAATAAATAAAATAACTGCAGCGGACTCTCATGATCCATCAACGCCTCCTCTAGCCATCTCGATGCTGTCCCAAGTTACCTACTGGAAAACCACAAAAATAAAGGTGAGTACGAAGATACTCAGTAAGAATCCCCAACCGGGGTACAGTACACAAGTCATCATATCATCTAGCATCTTAGTAATACATACAAACTGATCAACTTTCAAACCAAACTTCAGTTATCAACATAACTCCCGATATCGAGATTTTGCTAACCTCTGACCTAACAATCAGCTCGCTGCATTAATCTGAACACTTGAGAAACGATCCAAGTGTTCGGCTCTAAACAATCACAAGGAATGGTGTACTAACGACACTGGCCCAAGGGAACCTTCCTCTCAGTATTTAGTGGGAGACCCTCGGCACCCTACTGTGGCAGCTTGTTCATACCCAACACCTGAAGCTAAGGAAACTCCCATGGCAGGCTTGAACCATGATCAGAATCCCACTCTAGTAAGCCAGAAACTAGGCTATACTGGGGGTAGAATGTTACATCACATCCCTAGGCTTGAGAAGATTGCATGTTACATCACGTCCTCTCAGAGCCTCTAGATGACGACAACCCATGATACAATTCTAAGAAATTCTACATGCTCAATTCCCTAGCAGATACCAACAAGCAACAATAAATAACAGTCATTCCTAGCAGGATACTTTTTCAATATTCATGGAACTAAAGCATGCTAGCACATATAAACAGGTTGTCATCTCAACAGGTTACAACCTATACATGCTTGAAAATAGTAACACATAAGCAATTGATACAATCAATGAATAACCAGTGCAGGGTCCACACAACCTAGGTAAGCAATCCTTACCTGAAAAAAAAAAAAGAACAGTTATAACGCTCCTTGAGCTGCAGACAAATAGATCAAACACAAGTTGGTTCGACCTAAAAATTACATTAAAAAATCAGCCACAAACCCAAAATAAAAGTACCATCGAACCTTTAAACCAACAATGTCGACATTGAAAAATTACCCAAAACTAGAAGCGAACTAGGCTATCTAAAGTCGACAAGACATGAAACTGGTTGGGAATAAAAGAACTGACTGCTCGAAGATCAACAACACTCAACGATCACCACAACCTATACAAAATTTACCCATTTAATCAGAACAACAACACTAACCAAACTCACACCAAAAGGAACAATAGGCTCAAAAAATCACTTACCCACTACTTGAACAGGTCGAATCAACATGAAAACAAAGCGTTACTGCTGCAAAACATGTCACGCGTATTGTGGCTGACAAAGAGGGCTTAGCGCAACCTACTACACGCGGGTGATGGAGCCTTGGCGTTGAGCGTGGCTTCGGTGGAGGCGTGCATGGTAAACGACAACTTGTCGAGGCGACGGTTGGTGTGGGGTGGAGATACGGGAGCGTGCGCGAGCGAGGAGGGGGCAGGGTCGCATGAGGGATTGCATGCGTGCGGGGGATCTACTGCGATGGTGGTTGTCAGTGGTGTCTGGGCGATGCGGTGGTGTTGGCATCGAGCAGAGGGCAACGGCAGCTGCTAGGTTGGATGGGGCTAGGGTTTGCTCAAGAGGAAGAAGAAGAAGGAGAAGGGGATAAAAAGGGGGGGGGGGTTTCTTTTTTTTTTTTTTGTCTTTTTTACACCAAAATACCCCTTTTCTTTAAAACCCCTTTTTGTTTCTTTTCTTTTTCACCTTTTTTTTTTTTTTATATTATTTATACCAAAATACCCTTTTTATTTAAAATCACTTTCTGTTTCTTTTATTTTTAATAAAACTTAAATGGGCTTCTTAAATTACCCATTAACTACCTAAATTCAACACTTTAAAATGTTAAAGAAAATAATAGACAACTAGATAATTCATAAATATGATTTTTAAAACTTGGTTCATTACAGTTATAGGTTTGTTGTAACAACTTCTATATAAGGATCAGTTACTAGTAGTAGGAAAAAAAGAAGTTCATTTAGTATCTTTAGAGAAGCAATTCCAGAATTAAAATTCTAGTTGAGAGCTCCAAGAAACTTCACTTGTACTCTTGGAAAACTCTTTAGTAAATACTATTTGAATCTTGCTCTTCGTATTGGATTAGCCCTAATTTGGGTGAACCACTTAAATCTTGTGTAAACTCTTCATCTCTTCTCTATCTCATTACTTTCTTGTACATCTTGAGTGTGTTTTCTTCTTGTTCGGTACTAAAAAGAGAAAAGAGAGAAAGAAGAAGAAAAAGAAAAAGAAGTGGTTTCGATCCATACCGTCGTACCCACGCTGCTGCTCATTATTGTTTCAATTCGATCTCGGATTTTCGCACGAGAGAAGCCAAGACGAATTACTCATCGTTTGTTCAGGCTTTGGACTTCCTCATATTCAGCAAATTCTCAATAATTGGTATCAGGGTGGAAGAACCAGAGTAGGAAAACCAGATCAAATCGTCCAAGAAGTCAAAGTAAGTGTTTTCTTGAAGCTTTCTTGATTTCTGGATGGTATTGATTGTTCCTGCCAAACGGTATTAATGGCGTCACCAAGGTATTATATCAAAATTTTTTATGGAACTAGAGACTTTTCTTTATGTAAAGCGAAAATTAAGGCTGTCTTAGGGCAGCAGAAGGCTCAGAAGGGCATTTTGGATCCATCAAAACTTCCTATCTCAATGTCTGAAGATGAAAAAGAGACTATGAAATTGGCAACACATGGAACTTTGGTTCTAAACCTTAGTGACAATGTGATAAAAGAGGTTATTGATCATGATTCTGCATACAAAATCTAGAAGAAATTAGAAAAACTGTATGTTACTTAAGATCTACCGAACAAGATGTACTGTAGAGAAAAATTATTTACTTTCAAGATGAGTACATCGAAAACCCTTTCACAAAATCTTGACGAGTTCAAGAAGATCACTAATTATTTCACAAACCTTGGGGAAACCATTAGAGATGATTACATGGCGTTTGTGTTACTAAATTCACTTCTGGACACTTATAAGGATATCAAGACCGTATTAAAGTATGGAAGGGATTCAATCACAATAGACGATATTATTTCTACTCTAAGAACTAAGGAAATAGAAATGCAGAGTGTGAGAAGAAAAACAGAACCAACTGAAGGTTTGTTCTCAAAAGGAAAGGGAAAATCTCATGGAAAAGTACCTAAAGATGGAAGTGATAAGTCTAAACCGAATCCAAAATACGACTATTGTCACAAGCTTGGACATCTATGAGAAGAATGTTGGTCTGTATAGAGAAAGAACAACGAAAAGAAGAAAGGTAAACAACAAGCGGAGGCCTCTGTTGGTGAAAATAATACTTTTCAATACTCGGATGCATTAGCTACAAGTGATAATTGCGCTAATAGGGTAGGTACAAATAAGGTAGGTAAAAGTACCAGACAAAACTGGGTTCTTGACTCAGGTTGTTCCTTTCATATGACTCCATCTAAATAGTGGTTTACCACTTATAAAGAATGGAATGGAGGCACTGTATACATGGGTAGTAATAATTCTTATCAAGTTGAGGGGATAGGTTCATTCTCACTCAAACTTGAAGATGGTTCTACCAAACTTCTAAGGAGTGTGAGCATATTCTAAAACTCAATAGAAATTTAATCTCATTGGGTATGTTAGACTCAATAGGCTGTACGTATAAAGGATCTGAAGGAGCTCTAGAAGTTGTCAAAGTTCATCATACGGTATTAACGGGTACTAAACAAAATGGGGTATATGTTATACAGAATGTTGAAGTTCTAGAATCTGCCCTAATTGTTACAAATGATGAGTTTACAGAAGGTAAACTATGACATAAGAGGTTATCCCACATTAGTTCTAAAGGTTTAATTGAACTCTCTAAATAGGGCATATTGCCCAAAAATCTTTGTACTGATATGTATTGTGAGCATTGTGTAGTAGGTAATTCCACAAGGCAAATCTTCACAAAGGGAAAACATACAAGATAAGAAATTGATGTGCAAATCTGCAATAACGAATAGCCAAATGCTTAAAGTGTGAATAGATCTCACTTAGCGAAAGTATACTCGGTCTGCAGTAATTAATAAGTAAATTATCGATCTTCAAAGGGACTGAAAACTATCCAAGGTGATGTTTAGAATTGAATGGAAATTGCACAAATATGATTTGAGTTGGGTTGTGGTTGAAACATAAAAGTAAATAAATAACGGAGTAAGTAATATTGATAAAATAAGGCTAGACTTAGATACTCGTAAAATTCAGCAGTAATGAAGTAACCCAGAAACATGCAATAAGAGACTCTATCGTACTACGCCTACAAACTTCCGCTTCCGCTTCCATTTAGCATCTAGACTGACTTCCGTCGCGGCTAAATGTAATTACAACTGGCGCTAAGTATGTAATAGTTACATGTTTATTTCTAAACTCCGAGTATCATAGATGTAACACTACCTATCAAACATGAAAATAGACTTAGGTTATTTCCTCTTTCGATTTATAACATACTAGTTTGTGTGGATGGCTGGTCAACACTTACTGTTATATATTGAAGTACCTGAACTACATGCTCTAGATGAACCCTTCCAGTTTCTTCCTAAGACATGTTACTAAGATTTACTTTCTCCTAGTTTTGCCCTAATGAACTTAGTTCATAATACAAACAGATAACACAATACAAGATATGGAAAACATATTAGAATTCTATTATTGAAGTAAATGAGTCTAACAGTGAAAAGAAAATAAAAACAAAACAGCGAATTGTCGTCTTGATCGAGACTCTGAACTTCTTCGAGAAGAAAGAACAGGGATAGACCAAGCCTCCTTCCTATTACAAAAACACCCTACTTATAGAACTAGGTCATCGAGACTCTGAATATTCCAGAAGGGTAAGAATCAATTTCCCCGATGATTTCTCTTTTAATTTCTTTGCCAAATGTGTTTGATTTGTCTAAGGCAGGAATCCCTTGATTTCAGCAATCTGTTTCTTAATTGTCTGGTTAGTCAACTTCTCGCTGGTAGATAATTCCTTCCTTATGTGCTTGAAGTGCTTCTGGCCTTGATCTTTCGTGCTTTATTGCTCATACTCGCGCATCTTAATTCTTTGCATAGCATTACTCCGCTAGTGCTAACCCTGCGAAAACAGAAATCAACATAAGCTTTACGAAATCCATGCTAAACGTGCTACTTTGGTTGTTTTCAGCCTAATAATCGATATTTTTCATTTTACTCCCCTAATGCGTAAGCATTGGCGAATTACACCTTTTTATTCCTAATTTTTACTTACTCGCAATAAATTTTAATTAATAAGTGCGAACAATGATCCAAAGTCAGGCTAAAATCTGACTCTATTTTAAAGTCATCAGAAATCCTAGACAATGTGCACTCGGATCTTTAGGGACCAACACAAATACCGTCCATAGGTGGAGCCATGTATTTTATTTCTTTCATAGATGATTATTCTAGAATAAGTTGGATCTATTTTCTAAAAACTAAAGAACAAGCACTAGAAACGTTTAAGGAATGAAAAACCTTAGTTGAAACTAAAACTTCTAAGAAAGTTAAGTTGCTTAGGACAGACAATGGCTTAGAGTATTGTGGAGATGAATTTAATCAACTTTGTAAACTTAATGGGATAGAAATGCATAGCACTGTAAGATACACACCTCAATAAAATGGAGTAGCCGAAAGACTTAATAGGACTATAGTGGATAGGGTTAGATGTCATTTATCTGATTCTATGGTTCCTAAAAAATTTTGGGCTGAGGAAGTAACATATACAGTATTTACTCTTAATAAATGCCATCACACTTCACTTAATTTCCTAACTCTGGGAGAAAAATGGTCTAAACATCCACCTAACTTAAATAGTCTAAGAGTATTTTGGTGTATTGGCAATGTTAATCAAAGTATAGGAAAGTTAAAGCCTAGAGCTACTAAATGTATGTTTGTAGGTTTCACCGAAGGGGTAAAAGGTTATGGACTTTGGCACCCCATAGAGAAGAAGTGTGTGAATAGTATTGAGGTTAACTTTAGAGAACATGAAATGTTTATGCATAAAGAAATACCTTCCAGCTCTAATACTGTACCTATAAATACTCAGATTAATACTGAACTAATGCATAATAATACTCAGATTGAGGTCGAGCTACCTACTAGAACTTGTTCTAATTTACAAATTAGTAATGAAGGTTCTGTAGAAAGTAATGAGTCTCATGAAGAAGAGGTAGAAGAAAACCCTACTTCTAGGAATCTAGAGGTTAACTATATTAATACAGACAATAGTAATAATACTTTACATGCTGATAATTCTGTATATATTGATAATATTAATTGTACCGATAATACTGACTATATTAATCTAGCACTAGAAGTAGCTAGTTTTCTTAATGAAAATCAACCAATTTCTTTTGAAGAAACCATTAGTAATTCTCAGGAACCAAAATTGATAAAACCTATGAATGTCGAAATGGATTCTCTAAAAGTTGATGATACTTTAAAATTGGCCGCACAACCTAAAAGGTAAAAGGTAAAAAGGAAATAAGACCTATATTGTCTCCTAAATGAATCTATATATGGCTTAAAACAGTCACCTAGATGCTGGTATCAATGGTTTGATAAATACACATTGAAAATAGGATTTTCCAAAAGTACCTATGATAGTTGTTGATGCAATTATTCTGTGCGGTATAAATAAGCTAATGATAAATTCTAAGTGGAAACTAAGTTCTACGCTTTGAATCCCATTAATATGCAAGTATATGTAGGCGAGTATGCAGTAAGTGATAAGTATTTATATTTTATTGTTCTCCGCAGGGATTGATGTCTATAATCAGTTAATTAATCTAAGAGTCATGCAAGAAAGTAAAAAGAATGGTGTTGAGATTTTGGTTGTGTTTTATATCTAAATGCGAAAGTAAACTAAAATGTGAAATCTCGAGCCAAAGTTATGGGACGCATCTAACAATTTCTAGGGTAAATTGCGGTAAGTTGTAATTGTCATACTTTGCCTAACAAAGGTCCATTGTCGCTTTCGTTTGCATTAAGCCCAATTTTCGTTGCGACTCAATGTAATTATCAACCGGTGCAGCGTATGCAGTAATTACGAGTTTATCTCTAAACTCTAATTTAAAGTACAAAAGACTTAATACTAACCTATTGAACATGCAAACTAGCCTTATGTTATTTCCTCTCCCGATTTACAACCTATTAGTGCATGTGGATGATCGGTCGACATTTACTGTTTAATTAAGATCTTAATTCAACATGTTTCAATTAACAACTCCTTTTACCCTAGTACATGCTTTTTTTGACCCGTACCCTTAACCTTCGCCTAAGATATTTAGCCAGACATAGTAAAGAATAGATAAAGCATGGCAATGAAATTTAAATAATATTGCATTGAAAGAAATAATGTCTGCGCCAAACAACAATGAAAACAAAGTAGAAAAGATAAACTAAAAAAACAATAAAGGAAAGAGATAAATGATGGCGACTGCTTGAAGAACAGGATTCCGTGTCAATAGGAACATGAACTTTGCTTCGAAATCCTACTCCCAAGTGTGGGAGAATAACTCTGAAAACAGGCACATTTTCTCTCTTGGTTCTTCTCCTTTTATAGACTTGAGATGCTTGAAGACTAAAGAATCGACTTGGAAGGAAAGGATTAGAATCGACTTGGAAGGAAAGCATCTCATTACCTTTTATTGTAATTTATCTTTGGCAGCTTATTCTTTGATTCTTGTGGCAGATTTCCTCTAATTTTGTCAATCACATTTTTGCTGATTAAGACATGAATCCTATGATTATTCCAGTTTGTCTATTATGCAATCTGATAGTTGTCATCGTCATCCGATTCTTTCCTTATTGAGGCTTTCGCATCTAATCTGCAATTTTCCCATAAATATTTCTAGATCTACATTGCTCTGATTTCCTCATCGTTTCGCATTAATTCTTTTTCGCCCGAGTATTTATCCTTTGCAAATATTGTTTGAAAGATCCTGCGGTTTACAACCTCCAAACGTCCTGATGCGCATTTTGACCTTTCGCTTCTCCTTTGAATGCGAGGCTAACCGTGTTTCCAATTCCTGTAGATATAGCAATAAATTAGCACAGCATGGAATCATTGGCATTTACTTACAAAAAGCATTCAACATTCACATTTTACTCTAAAATGCGCTACTTTCCCTAGCCTTTTATATTTAAGCTTATAAATCATGCATGCATCTTATTTATATGAATTTCCCATCTTAATGCTATTCTAACTCTGATGTTTATTCAATTAATGCACAAATCCCTTTAGAATATATTAAGATATTAGCCTAAATAATGCTTGTATTTGAGAGTTATCAGTTGTGTTTATATAATTACTGTTTCATACGATACCAATATGTTTCTGTTGCTATATGTGAATGATATGCTAATTGCTAGCAAGTATAAAAATGATCTTAAAATGTTAAGACTTTACTTTGCAAAGAATTTAATATTAAAGATCTTTGAG
Source organism: Sechiopsis laciniata (assembly GCA_037833695.1). Taxonomy (NCBI): domain Eukaryota; kingdom Viridiplantae; phylum Streptophyta; class Magnoliopsida; order Cucurbitales; family Cucurbitaceae; genus Sechiopsis; species Sechiopsis laciniata. Next base: position 8,653 of record JBBMKA010018214.1, on the reverse strand, counting down.
AATGTAAAAGAATCTTGGGTATTGAGATTAAAAAAGATACGTCCAAAGGAACTCTTAGCATATGTCAAGCTACTTATTGCAAGAAGATTCTGAATAAGTTCAATTTAGAGGATCCTATGATTGTTACTACTCCACTAGCACAACACTTTAAGCTCTCTAAAGAGAATTTGCCAAAGGAGAATGAACATGAGCATGTACGGTATATGTCTAATACTCTTTATTCACAAGCTGTTGGCAGCCTTATTTATCTAATGATCTCTACTATACTAGATTTATCGTATTTATCAATCATGGTATGTTGGTATATGTTTATTCCTGGAAATAGACATTGGGAAGCCATTAAATGGATAATACAGTATTTAAGAAGTACGGTATATAAATACTGTTATAAATACTCTACTAATCTGTATGGCTTTGTAGTTTCTGAATATGTAGGAAACCTATAACATAGCAAGTCCTTAACAGAATGCGTCTTTATAATTGGTGGAATATACTTATCAAAGAACCAACAAATAATAAGACAGAACATGTAGACATCAAATACCACTTCATCAGAGATCAGATACAAAATGGTTTTGATAGAAGTATGTAAAGATCATACCTCTGAGAATGCCTCAGATATGATGACCAAAACCTTACCAAGACAAAAGTTTGAACACTGCCTCGAGCTTGTAGGGTTTGAGCCACATAAAAAAGAGTAAGTACTTAATCAGAACAGCAATAGACTGATTTTGATTATTCAAAGGTGGAGAATTATAAATCAATATCAGTTGTAATAGAATGTTCCATACATACTGTCTACATTTAGTTTAGGGAGTTGTATAAAGAAAAACAGTCTTAATAATATCCTACTAGGTATATTGTATTAGGATCCATAATAGAAAGTTAGTTATAGGTTTGTTGTAACAACTTCTATATAAGGATAAGTTAATAGCAGTAGGAAAAGACACATTGCAAAGTATTATTATCACCAGTTTGATAGCGACTAGAACCATAATGTTGGAAGCTGCTCGAATGCTGGAACAAGAATCACAACTACTACCATTGATCACTCACTACTCTTAGGGCCTACATTGAGGTTGTTCATGATCCAACTTGGTACCTTGATAGTGGTGCTAGTAGCCATGTGAGTCTTACCCTAGGCAACTGTCTATCAAAGGTAAGTACACTGGACCTTTTAAAATTATGGTTGCAAATGGAACCACTTTGCTTATCATGTATGCTGAAACTTCGTGGCTAAAATTTAGAAACCATACTCTTGTGCTCAAGGATGTTCTACATGTCCTACATATAAAAAAAGATTAAATTAGCATTTCTCGTCTAACTAAGGATAATGAAGTGAATTTTGAATTCTATTATGTCATGGAAAAGAGCACCAAGGCAATGATGTTGATTGGCAAACTTGACATATGGCTCTATAGATTGGTAGAAAGAAGGAAGAGCTTTTTGATGTTTCAATTAAATAGATAAGCTAAATTAAAAGACCTTCATAATCAACTAATGAAAAAGAATCTATTTTATAACAAGAACTTGTCGGTTCCATTTTATATAAAGGATAGATAACACCAAAGGTTAGGCCATCCATCCATTAGGAGTTTGAATCAGATTCTACCTAAGTGTAAAGCTTTTATTTCAAGGAATTTACAATTTTTTTTTTGTGAAGTTTGTAAGTTTGGAAAATATGACAGATTTCCTTTCTCTAACTTAACTTTTAAAGCTTCAACAATTCTCGATCTAACACACACTTACTTGGGGGGACCAATCCCTATTTAATCTCTTGATGGATAAATGTATTATGTTGTGTTTTTGAATGATTTTAGTCGCTATAGTTGGATTTTTCCTCTAAAAAATAAGGCTGACATTGCAAGTATGTTCAGAAAATTCAAGAAACATTTGGAATGCAATATAACTCTAATATCGAAACTCTAAGATGTGATGGAGGTGGAGAATACAAGTCTATTATTTATTTCACCAAATAACAACACATTCAAATGCAATTGTCTTGTTTGCATACCTCTTCCGAAAATGGAAGTATTGAGATAAAACATAAGCATTTAGTAGAGACCAAGTTAACCCTTATAGTTTAAGCACGTATGCCCTTCATATATTGGTGGCATATGTTCCACATTGCCTCAGTTATTTCGTAAATCAAGTCCCAACCCCTACTCTATGTACCAACATTCTCTTTCAAATTCTAAAAACTCAATGCACCTTTGGAACAACTTACTATCCTTGCCTAATACCATGTTAGCAACACAAATTTAATTTCCATACAGAAAAGTGTCTTATGGGCTACAGTGATGTTCACAAAGGGTACCAATGCCTAAGTACTTTTTTTTGGATAGGTGCCTATCGAATCTTTTCCCGATACTACTCAAGACAATTATACTTCAACAATTATATAAATCAATTCTTAAATCTCGAGTCAGCGCGTGCAAGTGTACACAGCTTTATTGTAGCAAGTTTTACTTCTTTAAAAGGTCATCTCCACAGGGATTTGATGTAATATTTAATTCATTAACAATCATGATAGTCAAAGTAACGGAACAAAGTATTTTATGATGATTCTAACTACAAATATAAAAAAATTAAATGATTCAGCAATGAAATATATAAACAAACAATGTAGTTTTGAAATGATATGAGCAATCCAAACACATCAAACAAGATTCAATCAAAGACAAGTATCGACATGAGTTAGAATTTTTTGAGTAATTTTCTACACCAACAAGGCGAATTGGTAAGAGGCGAACTATTGCTCTACTCAAACATTGTCTCTACTCGAGCATTACCATATAAATCAAAATAGAGTCAACAAAACCAGTAAGAACATTATCTCTAATCACTCTTTAAATTGTCAGCAAAACTTAAACAAACTTGATGTGCATTATGCGAAATCTTTCTGCAACTCTTCTCTCGGAGCCGAAACAGAACAAACACAATCAGCTTATCAAATGGATCGCATTTAGAATTAAAACAACATGCATGCATAATTCAACATCTCCCTACCTTAAGCTTGTGCAATCTACTCCTAGTTACCTAATTCCTTCTGATTTTTAGTTTAGCTCGACATACTAACAAACATCTCCCTACCTTGCGCTTGTGTAATCTACTTTTACAAATTCAATCAAAATCACAATGTATAAATTCGAATCAAACGCAATTGAAAATAAAAATAGTGTCAATTAAAATTCCGAATCAATTAACAACTACACAATAACAAACTACGAAGAGCAAAGAAAAGAAAAAGCCTGGATGTCGAATCGCAACAGCAACCCCACAACGAGCTCTACTCTCTGTTTCAGCTTCGATCTTCTAGTTCTGATCTTCAACGAATCAACTGCTACAAAATTAAGTTGCTTTACTCCAATGGAAATTCTAAGCTACGAAATCGAAAATCACTCTCTCAAAAAATTCAAACTCTGAACTACTCAATTTGAAAAACTGGAAAAATGAATCACCCATTTGCTAATCTTCTATGCTCTGCTTTTAAACCTTCCTTCCACGGTTTAATCAAAAGTTATAATCTACTGCTTCTGCATAGTAATTAACGCCTCAATTTGATTAGCGCTACGCATCCCTGATTAACCTTCATTTAAAATGCACGCCTTTCCGATTTATGCTTTCCATTAAGCAAACTCGCAACTTACTTAACCTGTACTGCAGCAATAATTTATTTCAGCTATCACATGTCTTAATATCAACATCATCCAGCTCATACATTCCTGCACAGTTGCAATAAAAACCTTCAAAACTCATGTCTTACTCAGAAAAACATAGAACATTGGAAGATGATTTGTCCTAATGCTAAAGTAAAGCTTCCCATCATATATTCCCATATTCCTCACGCAAATTATTTCAAAACTTCCTATTTACAACCAATTACTCTAAATTCTTACGAGTTAACAATACCTCTTGATATGATCAATTCAATGAACTTGAGTTCTCCTACAAGCAACTTTTGTCCTTCCAACACTGACCAGGCCTCTCATAACATCCCTACTCTTTCACCAGACATTGTTCTTCCTTGGCCTCTATTGCACTTTCAACCTCCCATTACTAAATACCCACCAGCGAGACCCCACCATCTCCAACTATCCACTCCCTCTCTACTTCAAGCCCCTACAACTTTCCAGCTCCAAATTTGTCTCGTCTGCCTGGTCCATTTCTTTTTCCCCCGAGAGTGTTTCTCCAGCTAGTCATATCCCGAATAACTCAAATACCATGGTTACTCAAGCTTAGGCAGGTATATGCAAACCAAAACAATTTTTTTGAGGTCTCACTCACACTTCAAATCTAGATTGGTCTCCATGGAACCATTAACCATTGTTCAAGCCCTTACAATGACCCTTGCGTTAAGGTTATGAATGAGAAATTCAAGACATTTAAATAGAACTCTACATGGTGTCTTGTACTTCCGCGTCCTTCCCAACATTTGGTTAACACCAACTCGATCTACAAGATCAAGCACTTGTCCAACGATCTTATTGATCGTTACTAAGCCCGACTAGTGGCAAAAGGGAATCTTAAATTGATTAGGATTGACTACAGCGAGACATACAACTCATTTATCAAACTAGCTTCCATTAGAGTTGTTCTCTCTTAGCTTTCACATGGAAATGACTTATTCTTAACTTGATGTATCAAATGCTTTCCTTCGTGAAACTCGAAAAAAGTGTTTATTCTTCAACCGATGGGCAATATGGATTCTCTTTATCCAAGCCATGTTTTTAGGCTTCAGAAAGCCTTAAACGGACATAAACAGGCTCTTTGAGTCTAGTATGAGAAGCTAAGAACTCAGCTCGTCTTTTGGGGTTCTTCCAATCTAAAGTAGAAATGTCTCTTTTCATTCATCATTTTACCAGGAGGGTAGTATTTCTACTCATGTATGTGAATGATATAAAGATCATAGGATTCAACATCATATTCTTTCAGCTATGATTGACAAGCTTCACATTGGTTTACTATCAAAGTTCTTGGTAGCCTTCAATACTTTGTCGGAATTCAAATGCAGGTAGCATACACTACAATGAATATTCTTTCACCAATAAACTTATATATAAGACTAGTTAATATGACTTAGCTTCCATAATCTCTAGCCTGCTCCTTCCCTAATGGTTTATGGTAAACAATTATCACTCAATATGCTGGTGTTGTTAGAACATAATCCTTGTGTACTTCTTATTTATGAGGCATGGTAGTTAGGCAGAGTCCATAGCATTCAAACTTCTCATTTCCTCACATAATCTATTGACTATATATTAATTAAATCTGCTGCTTAAATTAATTCCATCTCTTTATTTTAATTTGTATTTTATTTAGTCTAAGTTTGTTAGATCCCAACAGACTCCCTTGTGTATAAATAGCCTATTTGGCCTAGTTTTAATAAATCATCGGGAATTATTTTTCATCTCTCTCTCAATTGCTTTATGGTATCAGAGCACGTGTGACTCATGTCCTCTCTCCTTCCTTCCTTCCTTCTTCTTGTCTTCTCATCTGAAATCCCTAACGATCCTTTTTTATTTTTTTTTTCCTTTATGAAATTCTACCTCTTCTGATCAATCTCCATGGCAAATACCACTGCTCCAGCCAATTCATCTCTGTACCTTCTTACAAACATATGTAACCTAGTTTTAGTCCGTCTCAATTCAAACAACTACTTGCTATGGCATTTTCAAATCTCACCATTATTAAGGGCACGCAAGCTAATTGGGTATATCGATGGGTAAATTTCAGCACCAAAGCAACTACTATCTGAGAAAGATGAGCCAAAAATTGAAAATCATAGCAAGATTGATGAACATTCGAGTCTTACAACAATGGCAATGATGGCTAACACATGTAATCGTGGAGCTTGGAGAGGTTTAAATCGAGGAAGAGGCTGGAATGGAGGAGGTCGAGGTCGAAGTTTACCCAATAACACCTTCACCATTCCTCAATCAGGTTCTCTCACCAATCCTCAATCAGCCTCTTTCTCATCTGCTTCTTTCTCTCCATCACCCAATTCCTCCAATTCGACTTCTTTTTTTACTTCTGTTGATCCAAATGCGAATCCACACAAAGTCACATGTCAAATCTACAATCGATTCAAACATAATGCATTAGACTGTTTCAATCGAATGAATTATTCGTTTCAAGGTCGCCATCCTCCAGCAAGATTAGCTACTATGGCAGCATCAACTGCCTCACCATCATCTTCTAATACTGCACTAGCCACATCTTCTCAAGATTCTACAGTTTGGTTATCAGACACAAGATGCAAGGCCCATTTAACACATGACTTTGGCAATTTGAATATATCTGTTGCCTACAATGGTGAAGACAATGCCACTATTGGCAATGGCAAAAATCTTTCCATATCTCACAAAGGTACAGGTGCACCCTCTCACTCGTTTCTCTTATCAAATTTATTTCGAGTTCCTAATCTTTCAAGAAATTTGCTCTTTATTTATCAACTATGTGTTAACAATAACTGTACCTTTTTCTTTGATGCAGTATCCTTCATAATCAAAGATAAAGAAACTAATAAAGTTCTCTTCCATGGTCCAAGTTTAAATGGTTTATATCCAATCCATTCCTCCAATTGTTTTTCCTTGCAGGCTCAAATGGGAATTAAGGATCAAACCTTAACTTGGCATGATAGGCTAGGACATTCTAGTATAGCAGTATTGAAATCTATTGCTTCTTCCTTTAATCAATCTATATGTACTGATAAGCATGTATGCAAACATTGTTTAGCTGGAACTATGTGTAAACAAGTATTCAATTCTTCAAATTCTATAACAAATTCACCTCTAGAAATCCGTCATAGTGATGTATGGGGCCCTGCCCCCGAGCCTTCTATTACTAGATTTAAATACTATGTCACTATCATAGATGATTTTACAAGACATACATGTTTTTTTCCTATTGCTTATAAGTCTGATGTTGCATCTGTTATACTTAAATTTGTTCCTTCATTGAAAACGATCTTTCTTTAAAAGTTAAAACCTTCAAGAGTGATAGTGGTGGAGAGTTTGTTAATCATACACCAACCAATTTCTTTGAAATTAAAGGTATTTTACACCAATGCTCTTGTCCTTACACACCAGAGAAAAATGGTGTTGCTGAGTGAAAGCATAGACACATATTAGAAACCACTCGGTCCTTATTATCTAGATCCAATGTTCCTCACAATTTTTAGTCTTTTGCTTGTGTTCTTTATACATATATAATAAATCGCCTTCCAACACCTTCTCTACAAAACAAATCTCCCTTTGAAATCCTATATTCTACAATTCCTGATTACTCTTTTCTACGAATATTTGAATGCTCTTGTTATCCACTTCTTCGACCTTACACAAAAAGCAAGCTTGAACCAAGAAGCTCTGAATGCATATTTTTAGGATATACTTTAGGCTACAAAGGCTACTTATGTTATAATGGATTCACAAACAAGTTCGATATCTCAAGACATATGATCTTTGATGAAACTTCCTTTCCTTTCATGACTAATATACCTTCAAACAATTCTACCTCTAATCCTGAACCTATACAACAAAATTTTGACATTGTTATACCACACAGAATAGATCAAGACTTTTCCACTCCTTCTCTTCCATCTCACTCACCTACATTTATCTCCACAACATTACCTTCTGACCATAGCACTTCTATTCGAGAAATAGAAACATGATCTTCAATCATTCAAATAAACCAAACTCAACAATCTCCTGACAATCAACATCAAGCTATTGTCCTTCAAAATCCATCAACTAATCCTTCTGATCCTTCTTTACAAACTTCTACTAATCCTTCTCAACGCATAAACACTAATCCTACTCCTCTTCTTAACACTCATTCCATGCAAACCCATGCAAAATCAGGCATTTAAAAGAAAAAAAAAATTTAGCCCAAATTGACACTATTCACCAAGAACCCACATCTTTCACTATTGCTTCCAAAGTTGACATTTGGCAAGAGGCTATGAAAAATGAATTTATTGCCTTACTAAAACAAGGAACCTAGGACTTAGTTCCTTAACCTAAAAACAAAAACATCATTGGTTGTAAATGGATATATAAAATTAAAAGAAATCAAGATGGTAGCATTGTTCGATATAAAGCTAGGTTAGCAGCTAAAGGTTTTCATCAAATCGAAGGCCTTGATTACTTTGAAACCTTTAGTCCGGTTATCAAAAAACCAACAGTTCGTATTATACTATCTTTAGCAGCTAAATTTGGATGGAACATGAGACAACTTGATGTTAAAAATGCTTTCCTTCATGGTACTCTTGAAGAAGATGTTTTTATGCATTAACCTCAAGGATTTGTCCATCTGAATATCCTTCCTATGTGTGTAAACTTCGCAAATCTTTATAGGGACTCAAACAAGCCCCTCGGGCTTGGTTTGAGTGTTTCACTTCCTCTTTATTAGATAACGAGTTCAATGTTTCCCCTTTCTCTTTTCATACAAAATGAAAATGAGAGTATCACTTACTTATTATTATATGTTGATGGCATAGTATTGACAAGAAATGATCCCTCATTTATAGAAAATATCATTGCTCGTTTACACACCTTATTTGACATGACAAATTGTAAGGACCCGACCCGAAAGTGGTCCTAAACCTAGTCCTTACTCAGCATGCATGAAATTAAAACAGTTTAAATAG
>JBBMKA010018175.1:0-29897 GCA_037833695.1 Sechiopsis laciniata | reverse complement strand
TTTTTTGTTCTAAATAGAAACAGGAACAAGAAACAAGAATTAGGAACAAGAAACAAGAAACAGGAAACGAGAACGTTCTCAAATGGGTCCATAGTTTCCAGTTTCAAATCCACTGATAAGGCTGAAGTTTTGGCATATAAGGAGATGCTAACCTGGACTCCCTTAATAAATTCTCTATCAAAAGTGAATCATCTAAAAATAATAAATATATTTTATCCTTTTGTTTTTTAGAGACACGAGTGCGTTGATGTCTCAGACGTTACCTACATTCATGTATTTGGTAGTCTGGGGAGGAATACTTAATTAATATCGTTCCACAGTGTAAATTAATTCATGTCTTGTTTTGAAATTTTTGCAGATTGCGATCCCTCCTTTTGTTCAGGAAAGATTGTTGAGTGTTCTTGGGATTCCGACGAGCAAGTATGGGTCTGCATGCGTATCAGGACAGACAAAACAACTCCTAATGATTTCAATACTTATAAAAAGGTTCCTTTCTTGCCATTATGATATAAAGATTTGCTGATAGTTTGAAACTTGCACCAACGTTTACTTCTTGATATTTGAAATAGGTCATGTGCAGTATTAAAGACAACATCACGGAGGAGGATTTGTTGAAGGAGATTAACGAGATCATACGCTTGCCCATGTATTCTGATAGGATAAGGAATGATAGTAAAGCGGCCCAACATACGAATTCAACGCGGCAAAGGTGATAGCTAGACGTTGCCCAAATACAGAAATTATTCAGTATTAGTAGGTAATCTTTGAACGAGATGCTCAAAAGTGTTCCCTCATGTTTTGCTTGTTCAATCTGTTGCCTGCTTTATGATGTCTCCTTGGTAGAAATGTGCATAGATATTATTAAAAGGGTGGCCAAAATGTCCGCCATTAGTTTCTTCTTGTGCTATCCTTTAGTGTATGCAGAGCTGGTGAGTTGTATGATCCAGTTATTGCACTTGATAGTGATTTCTTCCATTAGGGCTTTTACATTCATATCTTTTAGTTTTCCAGGTGAAGGAAATGTAGGATTAGGTTCAATCATGTATATTAGGGTTTTTATTTTAGTTATTTAGCAACTCGTAGGCAGTCATTTTAAAGTAAATCTGAGCCAATTTTTATAGCAAGGTTTTACATTTACTGTTGTGAATAGCCTTTACTCCTAATGAGGCTGTCTCTAATCTGAGCAAGGTTTTTCTTGAGGCTTATAATGCGAAAGTGATCTAATATTATTTTATTTATTTATTTGTGTAGAAATTCAAGCAAGCTGTTATAACTTATTCCTCTATTTTCTCTCTATTGTAACTCTTCCCCTTAGATGCTCAATGTAGTTGGTTATCTATATTTAGTCTATACTATTAATAGTATAGTTAGTTAGAATGCTCTATGTATAAATGTACCTTCAATTCATTATGAATAAAATCATCTCTTATATAAAAAGCTTCATGGTATCAGAGCTTTGAAGTTATCTTAAGCCTCAAGCCAGAACTACAACCCCGGTCTCTCTCTCGTGTCGTAGTCTTGTTCATCGACACGAAGAAACCTATCCAACATTGCACTGCATTCTCGAGCCACATTCTCGAGCCACATTCTCATTCGATCAGTAGACATATTTGCAGATTGTAATTGTTCGAACTTAGGACCTCCAATCCACTGCCAAACCCATCATCTCATATGGTTCAGCTCGGTTCACACAAACCAATCAACATTTTCAATCTAAATTCATCTCATATAGTTCAACTCGGTTCACTCAAACCAGTCAAAGTCAACAGATGAATAGTACATTAATTGGGTGAACAGTGAAAAAAATTTACAGTTGCAATTTACAATATCCACCATCTTCAAATCAATTTCGATCTTCTTGTGATAATTTCTTCTCTCATTTTACGGTTTTTTTTGTTTTTTTTTTGTCTCATAATTTCTCAATATGCCAGTTTCTCAAGTTACCAAACTTGGAGATTTTTCTCTTCACACACAAGTTTCCCCAATAGGATGGATAGTCGACTCTGGAGCTTTCGATCACATGACAGATGATAAGACATTGTTCACGACTTACACTCTACATCCAGGAGATATTTATGTTTGCATTGCTGATGGCAGCCCCACTAAAGTTATCGGTGTTGGGAATATTCAAGTATCAGAATCTTTGCTACTTCAATCGATTTTCTTTGTGCCTAAACTTGAATATAACCTACTATCTGTGAGTAGATTGAATAAAGATTTGAATTGCAAAACTAATTTTTGTGCAAATTCATGTACTTTTCAGGACTTGGGATCAAGGAAAGTGATTGACCGCGCCGAATTATGTGGAGGATTGTATCTTCTCCAGGAAACATCTCCTTCGAATAAACTTGTAAATCAGCCTAAGAATGAGTCAGCATGTGTCTCAAATTCTTTAGATCCCTCGAATAGAGATAATCTTGTTATGATGTGGCATTATCGCTTAGGTCATCCAAATTTTGAATACCTTGAACGTTTATTTTTATCGCTATTTATTCATAAAAAGAGTAAATTTTTTCAATGTGAAATTTGCCTACTCTCCAAACACACTCATACTTCATATTTGCCTCGCCCTTATATACCTTCCCAACCTTTCTCCCTTATCCATGGAGACATTTGGGAACCTTCATGAGTAAACAATGACAGTGGAGCACGTTGCTTCCTCTTATTTGTTGATGACCATACTCGACTAAGTTGGAAATTTCTCATGAAAGATAAAGGTGAAACAAGTCATTTATTCAAAGTCTTTCATAAAATGATTTAGAATCAATTTTCGGCCAATGTCAAAATCCTTAAGACTGACAATGCCCGTGATTTCTTCAACTCTAATTTGGGAGAATATCTTCAAATTTATGGTATTGTTCACCAGAGTTCTCGTGTTTACACACCCCAACAAAATGGTGTGGTCGAATGCAAAAATCGCCACATTCTTGATGTAGCTCGATCAATTATGCTCATTTCAAATGTTCCAAAAAACTTTTGGGGGTCAAGCGATCCTAGTAGCTACGTGTCTTATAAATTGCATGTCATCTCGTATCCTAAAATTCCAAACACCCCACTTGCCATATATCCTACATTTCATCTTGTGTCTCATCTACCATTCAAGATATTCGGATGTAATGCCTTTGTTCATGTCCATTCTCAGCATCGAAGTAAACTTGATGCTCGATCCATAAAATGCATTTTTCTAGGATACTCACCCAATAAAAAAGGATATAAGTGTTATCACCCTCCATCTCGTCAATTCTTTCATACCATGGATGTCACGTTCTTTGAAAACCAATTCTATTTTCCCACTTCTGCAGTTCAGGGGGAGCTTTATGACATTGAAACCCAGAATTTGGACTGTATTCCACTTCATTCTTCTGAAGTACTTTTTCCTGATTTGTCACTTGATCCGTTACCTGAGTCAGTCCCTCTTCCTAACTCAGTTAATAGCCCTATCGAGTCAAACTCTCTCCTTAACTCATTTGATAGCCCTCTCGAGTAAAATTCTCAGGCTGAATTACAAGTTTATTCACGGAGAACCAGGCAGCTAGAGGAACAACTTTCACATACTCAACAAGGCTATGATCTGAACCAAAATCTCAATGCCCTTGAAGTATTAACCGAGATTATAGAAGATGATCTAGATAGACCTATTGCCTTAAGGAAAGGTGTTTGATCGTGTAAACAACATTCGATACAGTATCATTTGGCTTACAATAACTTGTCACCAATGTTTAAAGCTTTTATGACAACATTAGATCGGATACTAACTCCCAATACTGTACAAGAGGCCTTATAGTGGCCTGAATGGAAAGCAACCACACAAAAGGAATTGGGAGCACTCGAGAAAAATGGGGCATGGATTCTTACTAATTTGCCTCTAGGAAAGCATACAGTGGGATGCAAATGGGTTTTCACTACCAAGCATAGACCAGACGACAATATAGAACGATTTAAAGCTCGTTTGGTGGTTAGAGGGTTCACCCAAGCATATAGAATTGACTATTAGGAAACGTTTGGACCTGTTGCCAAGCTACATACTATCCGAGTACTTCTTTCTATTTCTTTTAATTTGGATTGGCCATTATTCCAACTTGATGTAAAAAATGCATTCTTGAATGGTGACTTGGCTGAACAGGTGTATATGGATGTTCCTCCCAGTTTTGAAGATCGATACACAAGTGGAAAGGTATGTAGGCTCAAGAAATCTCTCTATGGGATAAAACAGTCGCCTGGAGCTTGGTTTGAAAAATTCACTACTATCTTAAAGCAACATGACTACACCTAGTGCCAATCAGATCACACTCTATTTATTAATTTTCACCAAAAAAAGTTGTTGTATTGATTGTATATGTCGATGACATTATTCTCATAGGAAATATGTCTGAAGAAATAGTCCGCCTAAAAAACTTGCTCTCTCGAGGGTTTGAAGTGAAAGACTTAGGTCATCTGAGATACTTCCTAGGAATGGAGGTTGCAAGGTCAAGCCAAGGAATCTTTGTGACTCAACGAAAGTATAGGTTAGACCTCTTGAAAGAGATAGGGATGAGTGGTTGTAAACCTGTAGACTCACCTATGGATGCAAATATAAAGTTAGGAGTCAATCCTGAAGATGAGGTAGTTGATCGTGGTAGATATCTACGATTAGTTGGAAAACTAATTTATTTAACTCATACTCGACCGGATATTAGCTATGCAGTAAGCGTGGTGAGTCAGTTTTTAAACAAACCTTCAAGAGAACATATGGAAGCTTTGTATAGAATATTGAGATATCTCAAGAATGATCCTTGGAAGGGTCTCATGTTAAAAAAAAAAAAATGGTAACCGATCATTAGAAGTCTTCACTAATGCTAATTGGGCTGGCTCTCCTGTAGATCGTAAGTCTGCATCAGGATATTACTCTTATATGTGGGGGAATCTTGTCACTTGGCATGGCAAGAAGCAACAAGTAGTCGCATGAAGTAGTGCAAAAGCTGAGTTTCGTTCACTAGCTCATGGAATATGTGAAGAAATTTGGTTAAAACGTCTTCTCACTGAACTAAGAGTAAAGATAGAAGGTCAAGTAGAAATGTTGTGTGACAATCAATTAGCTATAGCTATTCAAAAAATCCAGTACATGTGACAAAATGAAACATGTTGAGATAAATCGTCACTTCATTAGTGAGAATATTGAAGCCAACATTATTACACTGAGCTATGTGCCCTCTCAACAACAGGTTGCAGATATCTTGACTAAAGCACTACATCGACCCAATCTCAGTAGGTTAATTCTCAGACTCGGCATGACAAGCATATATTGCCCAGCTTGAAAGGAGTGTAGAAATTCAAGCAAGCTATTATAACTTATTCTCCTAGTTTCTCTCTTTTGTAACTCTTTCCCCTAGATGCTGAATGTAGTTGGTTATCTATACTAGTCTATACTATAGTCTATACTATTAATAGTATAGTTAGTTAGAATGCCTATGTATAAATGTACCTTCAATTCATTATGAATAAAATCATCTATTATACAAAAAGCTTCAATTTGAATAAAAACCAATTTCATTGATGTATGAAATTGAAAGAGACATACTGTTTTAAATATGAAAATAGGAAGAGTCCTTGTCCTGAAAAGTTTATGGACATTGCTCTATAGTAGATGACTTATTTGCCATTTCTATACGCAAGAATAGTTGTAAAGGTGCTTCTACTGGAAATTGTTTCTAACCAAACAAGTATTTTCCATCAAATGGGATGATGTTAACCTTGCATTTGTAAGATTATTAGCTCTAGTAATTAAGTCAAAAAATACAATATTTTATAATTGTGAAATTATAAAGATTTTGATAATGTTCATGAGTTTACATTTGAGACAACTGGCGATTATAATGTGTAGTTTCAGATAAGTGTTAACATTCTATAGTTTATGTTCATACAATAAATAATTATTTATGAGAGCAAAATTTCTATTAATTATGTTGCAAAATTTCCAAAAACAATTTTTTTTTTCATGGAAACATTGCTTAAATACATTAGACGAGCACCATATCATAAATATTCTTGAATACAATTAGTTTATACCTAGAAACTAAATATACTTGTCTCCAAATTTGTAAGTTGTAGTGTTCATTGAGGCAAATTTCGTGATACTGATGGATGATAAATTTCCTGCATAATTTGTTAATGGATATTAATGGAACAAAAAACAAAAAGCAAAAATTTCAATATTATGAGAAAACTCAGAAATTTTTGAAAAATAGACAGTAGTCTCATTTAAGTCTTTATAAATCTTTATACCGATCCATGTGAACTTCAAATTCAAAGAAGAATTTATTTACACAAGATTGCAAATCAAATACTAGATACATTTACATATGTTAAAATGCATTATCAAATATTGATAATATAATAAGTTGTCACATATTTCCATTGTAATAGAGTAATTAATAATTTGACGAGTCGAAAGAAATTTGAAAGGATACTAAAGGATAATAAAGAGATCTTGATAAACCACAATCTAAAGAAATTCTCTCTCCCCTTCTTTTTATTTGCACCCAATCCCTCCTCTACTGCATCTTCACACCCAACGACAGGCCTGTCCCTTTGCTTTGCCTTGAACTCCTCAACATCTTTTCTTTCATCTGTTTCCGTTCTTCTTGGATTTTGCGTTTGCACTTAGCCGCCATGCGTTCCTTGATAGGCATATTTTATTGGGGTTTAGTGTGGTGTTGAAAAGCCAAGTTGCTTGAGTGGTGTATTGGTCAAGTCGTCAGTAATGGTTTACCTTTACTCTGGTTTTGTCGTAACACGTGAAAAGAATAGTTGCATAATTGATCTATGTAAATGCTTGCTTAATAATATTTTATTTTGGACTTGATGCTTGCATAATAATATTTTATTTTGGACTTGTTGTTTGAAATTCTTGTTCCCGAGATGGATTAGAGATAAAAATTTATGTTGTTGAATAGTTGTCGCCATTAAGGATGTATGCAGATAGAGTTTAATCAAACTGATTTAAAGAATTTATGTGTTGTTTTACTGGTTGGTTAGAATTGTAATGTGTATTGATGGTTGATAAGCATGTGTTGGTTGGGCTAGACTATGATTTGGATTATTGGTTGCCAAGTACAAGTTTATTGGAATGGACTATGACATAGATTAATGGTTGATGAGTATGTATTATTGATATTAGCTTGGTTTGTGATGTGAAACTTTGAGTTGTTAAACATATATGATTATATGAACGGGATTGTGTTGAAGATTGATGTTTTCTAAGAATGAGTTGGGTAATAACTTGGATGATCTTTATGGTAAGGAATGGTGGTTGTTAAGCTTAAGCAGTTGTAATAAACTTAGATAGACTATGTGATATGAGAAGTGATGGTTGATCAAAATAAGTGAATGTATTCTAGAGGTGCTCATATGAATTACGTGAACCTGATATGGATTATGAAAAGTATGTAACTTAATTGATTTTACATGTCTATTACGACAATAGCATGTAGATATTGGTTTGAGTTATGGAAAAATGCCACTACACTTATATTGTTTGGATTTAATGTTAGAGTTGGCATGCTATTGTTATTCTGTGTATTCTAGGATTGAACTTGGGTGTCCTTCTCTTTTTATTAAGTTCCTAATCAGGAGAGTCATAGCTTGTGAGCTGATGACCATGCAAGTTATTTATATTACGAACTTGTTAGTCCCCTATTGTTGCTATTTAAGACCTGCTAGTCCATGTTGTTGCTATTTAAGAACTTCTAGTCCATGTTGTTGCTATTACAGACTTGTTGATCCATCTTGTTGCTATTACAAATTTACTAGTCCATGTGTGTTGTTATGGTAGATTTGCTGATCACATTCTTGCATATTGCAGACTAACGAACCTCGATGGAAGGGTTTAGACCCCATGTTCATACTACGAGCCTTGATGGGAAGGTCTATATCCCATTTAGCATTTTGTATTTCGTAGTAGAACTTGTTAAGTATTCCAAGTAAAAAAAAAAACTTGTTAGTATGCTACTAAGACTAAGGCTAAAGAACTTGTTGGGATTTAAGTGATATTATTAATGTATGTGTTTGTAAATTTCAAGTTATGCATGCTCAATTACGTGAATACCCGATGTAAATGTGATTCTTATTGAGTATTTTATCCTCACCCTTTATTATAAACATTTTTCATGTCCCTAGAGCATGTTGTGGCAGTTGACCGAGAAAAGTTGAGAAGATCATGAGAATTGTCTTGAGTCAACTTATTTTCCACATTATCCTTAAGATATTTAATGGTGTTTTTGTGCACTAATTTTAGTTACTCTATTTTATTGTATTAAGAATAATCTCGTCAAATCCTTTTATTAATATATAATGTAAAGTTGGTTATTTTTTCTGAAGATTCGATCTTGGTTGTTATAATTTAAGTAAAATAATTTATATGCATACCCGATAATTATCCTTAAGACCTAGTTGATAATTTAGCGTACATGATGTAGCAAAGAGATCTTGACAATCCATGTCACGACAAGAAAAAGATAAAACCATTAGGTATAATTATCATTCTTGGAGGGTGTTGCGATGGAAAAAATTGATTAAAATAGAAATAAGCCATCGAAGTAGAATTACACTCACATTCAAAATGTTTAATTTTAGACTCGTAGTTCGTACACTTGAATATGTAAAACCGGTTGAATACAAATATTTGTATGTAATAGAAATGAAAAAAAAATGAATTCACGACATATAAAACAAGACATGTTGTAGTGTTGTACCATAATTGTCCCAAATGCTTATAATATTGATTATGATTAAAAATATTTTCTCGTGGTTGATATAATAATATTAAAATATCTAATTTTCTTCTATGTATTTTTTTTTAGCAATTCTCGACTAGATGACAACCATTTCATAATATAATCAGACTAGATTGATATGAACTTTTTTATAGTAATTATTATATAATTTAACGGCATCAAAGTTATGTTTTACCTTATTTTTTGCTCCAAATATAAAAAGACATTTTTTCTCTTCAACAGAATTTCAATGACATTTTAGTTATGTTTTACCTTAATTTTTGGCTCCAAATATAAAAAGACATTTTTTTTCAACACAATTATAGTGACATTTTATACAATTTAATAATGAAGAGATTATAAATTTGAAACCACTCAAATATTGTCAACAAGAGTGGTTGCTCACCTACATTAATGTATATCTACTGACTATATGGTCATGAATTCGAATCTCCCTTGTCAATTGTTGTAATCTCAGAAAAAGAAACCTCTCAAATATTATTGAACTAAAAAAGGAACTTGTACGAGAACTAATAATTAATACAATATTATAAAAAAGTATGAGACTATATTCATTAATACCAATAATTAATTTTTTAGATTTGACAAGTTTTTTAAGTCACTAATTTGAATTCATGTCAAAAGACTATATATATATATAGTACAAATTGGGGGAGGGGAACTACAAACTCTATACATAAGATATTACTTTTCTCTAAATGAGAACCAAATATTGATTATCGGGATCGAACTTATGACTATGGTGTTGAACGATATTAATAAAATCATTTTAATTCGATAACCGAACCGATATCTTCGGTTTTCAAAAAATGGATCCGATCCAATGTCCAATAAAGTATAGAACCAATAGTTTGGTTTTCAATTGGTTCGGTTCAGTTTTGGATCCGATCGAATGTCCAATATTTTTTAATATATCAAAAACAACATTTCTAACTGAAAAAAACTTCTCCAATATTTTTTAACAAGTTTGGTCCTTGCATCTAATTTTCTTTCATAAAATTAGTTTTAAATAAATAATGACAAAGTAATATGAAAAAAAGTAAAGTTTAAGAAGGTTACTTAGAAAATATATTGATAAAAAAACATTAGGTTGATCTTAAGACTTTAGAAAATCTTATAAATAATGGAATAAATATGATTTTACATGATTTATAGACAATATATAATATTTTGGTTTGGATCTGTTTTTATTGGTTTTTGAAAACGAAAACTGGAACCGATCCAATATTCTCGATTTTTTCAAATTACAAACCGATATTTTCAACTTTGTGCTAAAAAACCGATCCGATCCATTAGATTGGATTGGTTCGGTCCGATTTTTCGGTTTTTTGGTTTTGCCTCGCACCTCCAGTTTTAATGAAATTTTGTGTATTAATTTCAGTAAACTAAACCATTTTAGTAGAAAAGTAAGAAAATCCAAAATCTTTTTCATTTGGGACACTGAAGCGCAAAGTCGCCACTGTAGTGCCTGGCTCTGCGTTTTCAATTTGCCGAGTCTCAATTGGATCTCCCAGGGCTGGCTTTAATCCCTGAATTGCATTGATTTTCTCGTCCAATTTGAGTTTTCGATTCTTCAGTTGTTCGTGAAGATATAGGGTCGACACATGAAATTCTCGGTGATTTCACCTCTTTTGATTTGTCTAATTCTCTTTGCTCGGTCGGAATCCATTCACGGCGAGGAGGCGAAGAAAAACAAATTTCGGGAACGAGAAGCCTCCGATGATGTCCTTGGATATCCTGAGATGTAAGCTGTGTATATCGTTCTTTCATCGTTTTCGTTTTCGTCTAGCTATTTATTGGTTGGTTTATTTTATCCCTTGAATTGTAAGTTTCAATTATGAAATTGATTGAAGGGTATTATGGGAAATTATTCGTTTTATCTCAAAATTGATTTTTTGATTTTTTGATTTTTTTTTGTTACTTGCGATCTTTGACTAGAGATGAGGATGCTTTGTTGAATACACAATGTCCAAGGAATTTGGAGCTAAGATGGCAAACTGAAGTGAGTTCTAGCATATATGCTAATCCCTTGATTGCTGATATTAATAGGTATAGTAAGGCTCTCATTATACCGATCTTATGGGATGAAACTTAACCAATGTGTAAAGGGTTCCTCAAGAGTTGAGAGTTTTAAGGATATCACTCTTACACTTTGGGTGCAACGTCTTTACTTAAGCTTTATTTTTTTAGTTTGTCTGTTTTACAGTGATGGGAAACTTGAGATAGTGGTTCCATCTTTTGTTCACTACCTTGAAGTTCTTGAAGGTTCTGATGGAGATAAAATGCCAGGTAAAAGTTGTGGTAGTTATTTTGGGAGTGCCAATTTTTCTAGTTGATGATATGTTCATACGATTTAGAGCATTAAATAAGCAGTTATATATACTTGTAAAAGAAAAGGGCCAAGTTGTGAAAAAAAGTATTGCAGTAATATAGAGAGCTTTGGAGGGCATTAGTTTTGCATTGTGTTTGATAAAGAAACTTATTAGCCAGTATTTTCTATTAGGTTGGCCTGCTTTCCATCAATCAACTGTGCATGCTAGTCCTCTTCTATATGATATTGACAAAGATGGTACGAGGGAAATAGCTTTAGCAACATACAATGGAGAAGTACTCTTTTTCAGGTGCTTATCTTTTGGATCTTTGGACAAAAAACCGTCCCTTATTTTTTTCTATATTTCAGCCTTCGTTTTTTTTCCCTAAAAATATCAACTGTTGTTATTGTTAGGGTGTCAGGATATATGATGACAGATAAGTTAGAGATACCACGTCGCCGTGTTCACAAGAATTGGTATGTGAATCTAACTGCAGATCCAGTGGACCGGTCTCATCCAGATGTTCATGATGAACAACTTGTGATGGAAGAAACTAAGACAAAATCAATGTCTGGTAAGTATATCTCATCTGTTAGATTATTATTTTTCCTCACTTTTTCTGGGAATTATCATTGACCTATGTGGATGCTAATTTTATGACTGAAAACAACATTATTAATCACATGAGATGTGGCAGCTGACATCACAATGCTTTTGTTGTTCCTTCAGAAACAAATGGTAGCGTTCTGGAGCTGAACCATACAACCAAGACTGCGACCAATGGAAGTGTGCCTGAACTAAATTCTGCGGCTACCATATCAACACAAATGTTGAATGTTTCAAACACGGTGAATAATAGTAAGGTGAATGACAGCAGTGTTCAACCGAATATTGTCCTGCCTACGATCGTAGACAATAGCACTTCTATGAATCTTACGAGCATAGACAATAGCACTTCTGTGAATCCTCCTAGAATACTTGATGGTAAGAATGGAATTAAGACTGGTAGAAGACTTTTGGAAGATAGTGACTCCAAACAATCTCAAGAAGATGATTCTAGCTCCAAGGTAGATGGTAGTGGAGATGCTCATGTTGCCACCGTTGAAAATGATGAAGCTTTGGAAGCAGAGGCTGATTCATCATTTGAGATATTTCGTGAAAATGATGAGCTGGCTGATGAGTATAATTATGATTATGATGATTATGTCAATGATTCCATGTGGGGAGATGAGGAGTGGACTGAAGTTAAGCATGAAAAAGTGGAAGAATCTGTTGATATTGACGCACATGTATTGTGCACTCCTGTAAGTAACTTCAAATAAACCTTTGTGCTATTCCCTACTATTCATATGACTCATTGTAATTATCTTTAAATGACAATAACTATCACAGGTCGTAGCCGACATTGACAACGATGGGGTATCTGAAATGATTGTAGCTGTTTCATACTTTTTTGATCACGAGTGAGTCTTCTTTGATGCTGTTTTTTTGTCTTCGATGCTGTCAGTTTCTTACACATTAGATTGTTTTTTTTAAACTGAAACAAACATTAGACTGTAATGATTAAGAAAATGAGGAAGATCAAATCAAGACACTTTTATGTCTTAACCATCATGGGTTGGTCTAGTGGTCATGAGAGCCTTAAGAAACCAAAAGGTTATGAGTTCGATCCATGACTGTCACCTACCTAGAAATTAATTTCCTACAGCTTTCATTGACATCCAAATGCTATAGGGTCGGAAGGCATTTTATGTGAGAATAGTCGAGTTACGCATAAGCTGGCCAATGACACTCACGAATATCAAAAAAGAAAAAGACTCTTTTATGTTTAAGTTAAACTTACTTTCACGATGGTGTGTACTCAAATTTGCATACTACATGCACTTTTTGCATAGTCTTGGGGCATCACTAAATTTTTAGGCTTACTGAAAATCTTTATGGCACTCTGGGAGTAAATAGATTTCCTATACTTGCATTGCCTTTTGGCAGTGATGAGGGTATGTTGTTTGTGTGTGTGTGTGTGTGGGGTGGGAGGGGGTCTTTTGGTGTTCTAATTTCTTGAAGCATCAACTATTATTTTGTTATTGGGTGTTGAGGAAATTGATGTTCCTTTATGATAATAGGTATTATGATAACCCAGAGCACAAGAAAGAATTGGGTGATATTGATATTGGGAAATATGTAGCTGGTGCAATTGTTGTTTTTGATCTGGAATCAAAGCAAGTGAAGTGGACAGCTGAGCTAGACTTGAGCACAGATTCTGCTAGCTTTCGTGCTTATATATATTCCTCCCCTACTGTCATTGATTTGGATGGTGATGGGAATTTGGATATACTTGTTGGAACTTCCTATGGCTTGTTCTACGTCTTGGATCATCATGGTAATCTGATTCTGAATACTGATTTTCTTATTATCCGATTCTTTTGTCTTTGGATAAGAAATAATTTTATTGATATGAAATTACCAAAGAAGGGAAAGCCCTGAAGGAAATTACATTAGGCCTCTCCAATTTGAAAGTAGGGCAGAATAGCTCTAGTTATGGAAAAAAATATGAGTTTACACCAAGAAACAATCATATTAAATATAGAATGGAAAAAAGTGAAGTATGAATACTCCTTGTCTTGTAAAAACTTATTCCCTGATTCTATATACTGATTTTCTTGTTCTTTTATGTTAATTTCGTAGTATGCTTTTAATGCATATAGAATTGTGGAATAAATAATGAAATTTTGTTTTCTTGGAATTTTTTACCCTTCCAAATTGGAAAAAATTTAAACTAATATATTATCCTCAAAATATTGCATAGGGAGAGTAAATGCTTTGGTTATAAGTGATCTTGAATCTAGATTTGTGTTTGATCAGTGAGGTATTCTATTTTGGTGAACGGTAAACCAAGAGGGTGGATGTTTGCTACAAGAGGTCATACAGAAGGCGATCCTTTGTCTCATTTTCTCCTCTTACTTCTTGTAGATGTTTTGAGGGTTTCTCTATTTAAAATAGGAATCTTTATGTTTAATGATACTTTCTTTTTTTTTCAAGAAACAAGACTTCCTTTGTTAATCTTGTTGATCTCCTTTCTTTCTTTGAGGACGTTTCAAGATTGAAGACTAATAGAAGTGTCAGTTATTGGGGTTGGACTGTTTGGGTAGGCCTTATTTTCAGTTAAGACTAGACCTAGAGGTGAGGTGACCGACACTTTCGAATATGCCGAGTAGCTCATTGAAAACTCAAAAAAGGAAGGAGAATGCTTTGGAAAAAGAAAAAGGAGGGAAAATAGAATTAAGAAGACTATCACCCACCCAAGTATCCTCTCTTTTTTTTTTATAGGAAACAAAAACTTTCATTGATATTTGAAAAGTTACAGCCTATCGAAACATATTATAAGAGACTATGCCACTGAGATATTAATGTGGTTAAGTCATAGTTACAAAAAGGGGGAATAGAGTGACACCAATACAGGGCCAAGTATATAATGGATTCAAAAAGGGCCGGATACTCCTTGTTAGTGTGCTCCATGTTGAAGAGTCTGCCATTTCTCTCTTTCCAAGTACGCCAAAAAAAAAGCATAGACAATGCTGAGCCAAAAAGTTTCAGTATCCCCTTTGAATGGATGTCCCATTAATAGATAATAAATCAGATCGGAAGACTTGTTAGGGAAGGGAGTAGACCAATTAAAAGCGGATAGAATATGAGCCCAAAAAACGGATGAATAACAACAGTTCAAAAATAAATGGTATTGCAATTAAAGATCAGAGTAGCACATCATGCAAACCGACAGTTGAAGGGCTGTCTTGGCACAGTTTTTTTTGGATAATATCATTGGTGTTAATTGCGCCCTTGTTAAGCTCCCATATAAAAAATTTAACCTTCTTCGGTTGTGGGCCTTTCCACATTCTTTTGTACATTTCACAGTTGATCTTGTTCTCATGTTTAGTAGAAATCTTTTTGTACAATGAGCTGGTTGTGAATAAACCAGATTCTTCCAAGGGCCAAATCCATGTGTCTTTATCATCCTTTAATTCAATTTGATCCATAACAGAACAGAGAGTTGTCCATTCATCCGCTTCCTCATCGTTCATGTTTCTTCTTAGAGGAATAACCCAATTTGTAGAGCTATGGTTGATAATATTGGATACTTTCTCCTTTTTATTGAGAGCAAGCTGATAAATGAGAGGAAAACGATCACGTCGAGCAATGTCATCCCTCCACTTGTCTTCCCAAAATATTATTTGGTTTCATCTGCCCAGCTTATAGAGAGCGTTGTTGTAGATAAGACTACCTTGTTTAGCAATGATTTTCCTTTCGCATCTTTAAGAGAATAACCCTCGTGCCTCTTGTCTTCTAAATTTCCCCTATACTTAATGTATCATCACCCGACGCCATAATGCAAAGTATCCTCTTAAAACAAAGTATCCTCCCATCTCCCACCAAATAAGACATGAACCTAGAAAAATAGATATTCCTCTACCCTGCCTTTCCAAGGGCTCCTAGAAGTGCCTCACCTTTACACTCAACCCACTGAAAAGGAAATGACTCGTACTTATTCTCGATAACTTTATGCTAGAGGGAGTTGGATTCAAGAGGAAAACACTATAATCATGTAGCTAACAAAGCTCTATTATGGGATTTCAAGTTGCCCATACCTAAACTCCTTTGAAACAATTCCTTAGAAACCTCCTCCCAGTTAACAAAATTGGCCCCTTTCCATTCGTCCACCTCTTCCTAAAGACAATCCCTCGTAAGTTTCTCCAAACTTTTACAAACCAAAATTTGCATTTTGAATCAGGAGAGGAAATATGTTGGAATCCTACTCAAGACAGACTGAATGGGAGCGAGTCTTCCCCTTTTGAGAGGAAATGCCTCTTCCAAAAGAAAAGCGCCTACAAATCTTATTCACCACAAGCTCCCAAAATGAAGAAGATGAAGACGACTAGCCTAAAAGGAGATCTAAATAAGAAGAGGTAAACTACTTACTAAGTAACCCACCCACACCACCCATCTATTTAACTTCACTGTAAGACCCTATGTATACATGAATGTGCTGGAAATGATAAATTGAGTATTGTAGTGGGGTCAATTAGTTAGGTATCATGTGGGGTGGTTTTACATGTGGGGAGAGTTTATTCCGGAAACAAGTAGAAGTAGAGAGGTGAGGTTAGGGCAGGATTGTTTGGTTAAGACTAGACCTGGAGGAAATGTGACCGACACTCTCGAATACGTCGTAGTTTGTTATTAATCTTTCCATTTCATTTTTTATTTTTGTGTTATTGTTCTTATCAATACAAATCACCACTAAATATTGGAGAACTATCCGTATTTTAGTGTTTCTTATCCGTGTTTGGAAATCTTACTTAGTGGTTACCTTTTTCATAAAGTATTTGTTGGTTGATATAATTAAATTTACCCCAACCCATGAGCTTAGGCTTTTGGATTGATTGGTGATTTAACATAATTAAACATGGTATCAGAGCAGGAGGTCTTGAGTTCGAATCCCTGCCAAGTCGTTTCCTCCCCAATTAAAATTAAATTTCACTTGTAGGGCATTTCTCAAATTTCAAAGCCCACAAGTGAGGGGGAGTGTTGGTTGATATAATTAAATTTACCCCAACCCATGAGCTTAGGCTTTTGGATTGATTGGTGATTTAACAGTATTAGACACCATACAAATTGGTATTAGAGCACAAAAAAGAAATAAACATCGAATGACCCAGATGCAGGTTAAAGAAAGGTTGGATAAGCATTACAAAGAATTGGCAGAGATATATGAATCGTTAATCAGAATAAGTTCGAGAATTAAGTAGATTATTGATTTATTTGTTGAGAACAAGCATGCATGAGAGAATGGTTCGTTAGAATGGTGAATGACAAGTGTTAATGCTAAAGTTTGAGAGAATCAATCTGTCATTTTATTCATTAGAAGAGTATATATATACAAGTATAGAGAGATGCAAAAGATTAAGAAAAAACCTCTCTCTCACTAGATACTCTCACTAAAACACTCTCAATTTGAAACCCCTTTTCCCTTCCGGCACCGGTCATCACCGGTGCCGGAGGAGGCACCCAATTGATTCATCCCTACGAAGACGGTGACCCTCCTCCCCTCCACCTTCCACCTCGTTGGAAACCCATTCAGTTTTTCCGCTCGTCATCCTTCTTTGTATGTCTGACGACTGTTCTCGTTAGATTTCTTTTTCTTTTTCCACTTCTTCTCCTTCTTTTCCTCCTTCTCTTTCCTTTTCTTCGTTTTTTCTTCTTTCTCCTATTCTTTTATAGGATATGAGTCACATTTTCATCCAACTTTTTAACATAAAGGAATGATAGATCCTAACACAATAAGCCAATAAAAAATAATCAAACCTACCTTGGCTGGCGTTAAAGAAACTTTATGGGTTAACCCTGGTAGGAATCAATTCCCGCTCTGATACCATCTTCTTCCTCCTTTTCTTTTCTTTCTCTTTTCTCCGTCTCTTCTTCTTCCTCCTTTTTCTTCATCATCTTTTCTCTTTCTTTTTTGCCTTTTCTGTTTTTCTCCTTCTTTTTTTCTCTTTCTCCTTTTCTTCTTTTTTTCTTCAGTTTTCTTTCTTTTTTCTGCTTCTTTTCATTAGCTTTTCTTCTCGCTTTTCCTGTTCTTTTTCTTCTCTTTTTTTTTGTTCATCATCTTATTTTCTTCTTTCTTTTTGCATCTCTTTCTTTTCTTCGACTTACCTTGTTTAGGGTTTTTGCTGGACAGTTTTATTGGGATGAGTTTTGGTCATTGACGTTTTGTATTCCTTAGCTCTAGTGATAATCGAGTGTTGAATGCTCCAAGCGTGTGGTGAAATCCATGTGAATATCCGTCCTTGGCTTCACCTTTATCATTGGGTATTTGTTTTGAGCGGACAACAATATGGGTGCTTATTTCATTGCAGTATCTCCTTTACATCTGTACTACTTATGGCTAGATTGTCTTCTTGGCATACGGGCATTCCGTGAGAGATCTCTAAAAAAAAAAAAGCTTTTTCCGATGAGACTTCTTTTCTGACTCTTCTAGCTTGTGTGATCCACCCTACTCCATTGTGCTGATGAGCTGTGGTTCTTCTCCACACTCTCCACCGCCTATCGTCGAACAAGGATGCATCTTCTTCCCCCTTCCCTCTGTGCCAGTTCTAATGGAATATCCTCCATATGCGAGTTCTTTCTCTCGAATGTGTAGCTGATAGAGAGATAATCCTTCGGATATGCTAGACTTTCCTGTTAGGACTTCAAGTTAGTGGTCAACTTTCTGATATTTGGAATTTTGTATTTACCGTGTTATCTCATTGTAAAAATGGCTTAGAACCTGACACAAAATCTTGTGACACTTTCATTTAATCAATGAAAATGTTTTCGTTTCCTATAAAAAAAAGTATACAAAAATGCCCTAGCTGTGTACATGTGAAAAGATGATGAAGGACACTATAAATAAAATAATAACAAAATGTGTATCTCTAATATTTAAACTCAATACTTCTCCTCAAGTTGGAGCATTTATGTTAATCATGTCTAACTTGTTTGAGAGGTAATCTATCCATGCTCCATTCAACGCCTTTGCGAAGATATCTCCTAGTTCTCCTATCTTCACATATCCCGTGGATACCACACCTTGTTGTATCTTTTCTCGTATAAAATGTCAGTTGACCTCAGTGTGTTTAGTCCGCTCATGAAAAATTGGATTAGATGCAATATGAATGGCTGCTTGATTGTCACATCACAACCTTGTTGGTGCTGAAACATCAAAACCCAATTCAATTAGTAGTTGGCGTATCCAAACTAATTCACACACATACTGCGTCATTGCTCTGTATTATGATACAAAAATTGATTGTGATACTACACTATATTTCTTACTCTTCTAAAAAACTAAATTACCACCCACAAATATGCAATATCGCGAAGTTGATCTTTTTTAGACCCTGCCTAATCAGAATCTAAAAAACCTTCAATTCTAGTATGACCATTATCTTTGTATAATAAACCATGACCAAGAGAAACTTTCAAATAATCTAAAATTTGTTCTAATGCAACCCAATGGTCAACTGTAGGACTAGACATATAGAGGCTCACAATACCTACTGCATACGCTATGTCTGGTCTAGACACTGTAAGATAATTTGATTTTCCTACTAATTTTCTGTATCTTTTCAAATCTTTCAATAATTCTCCTTCTTTTATGAGCTGTGAATTGGACATCATCGGAATACGCACTTGACCCCTAACTTTCTGGTTTCAGTAAAAAAAATCAAGTGCATATTTCTTATGTGATAACAGAATTCCCTTACTTCTTATTACCTCAATTCTCTAAAAGTACTTCAACATAACCCAAGTCCTTTGTATGGAATTGACAGTGAAAAAAGGTCTTGAGTGATTGAATACCCAATGCATCACATCTGAAATAACAATGTCATCAACGTATGTATACAACAAACAAGATGATACCATTCTCAGGCCGTTTAAAGAAGGCAGAGTGATCTTACTTGCTCTTCCTCATCTTAAACTTTTCAATCAGCTAACTAAATTTCCTCATCTCAAACTTTTCAATCACCTAACCAAGTACAATTGTCATCTAAAGAAGTCATCTCCACAACCATTTTGTACACCAATAGAGGGGTGAGACAAAGCTTCATGAACCGTTTTAGGAATAGACAGACTCCAAAGATGCAGTGAAATAGCAAGTCGATGGTGACAAATGGTTATATGAAACCAAAGAAGAAATAGGATGAGTGTATTGACGTTTACCTTTGCGAAGGGCGATAGGAAGATCATTGTTTGTCCTTGGATTTGCTGACGAAGAAGCCTTTGGTAGTAGGCGTGAACAGTATTTTAAAAGGCGTGCTGGGCTCAAGTCCCATCTATAGCACCTCGCTTGTCCCAGGCGAGGCGCGTGCCTTATGACGCCTTACCTGAAGCCCTAGGCTCCAAAAGGCGCCCGCCTTGTGGGATTTTTTATTTTCTTTGCACTTTTTGTGTTTTAGATCCCCGTACTAGGCCATTCGAAGCGCGTGATGGTTGATAGTTAAACATTATGTATGTTTTATATATTATTCTTGGTTAAAACTTCATTTATGTCCATGAAAAGTGTTTTTATTGTGTATATACACACATATATAAATTTCTTGTGTTTTTTTATGTAGTGCGCCTTAAGTAAAAAAGCTCTCGCCTTTTAGTGCGCCTTGCGCCTCAGGCTCTAGAGGGCCATTGCGCCTTAGTGCGCCTTGCGCTCTTTAAAACACTGGGCGTGAAGTTGAAATGGGTGGATCAATAATATGTTGTCGTCGAGTATAGACTTGAGTAATTGCCATAGGTGGCTGAATGGAGATATGCACGGATAAAGATGGATTGGTAAGGAGCTCACCAGAGGACACTGTGCATATGAAGAAATTGTTATCATCCTCTTGATGCTCCCCTTGACTCGTACTCAGCTGAGAAGAAGAGAAAGATAAGTGTTAAAAGAAGGTGACATCAGGAGAGACATAATATTTATCAAGACTAGGGCAATAACACTGATACCTTTTCTAAACTCGAGAGTACTCAAGGAAGATACATTTTAGAGACTTAGGACCGAGCTTAGTAAGATTGGGGTGAACATCCCGAACAAAACACGTACACCCAAATATTTTAGATGTAATAGGAACAGTGGTTGTTGAGGACACAAAGCTCGAAACGATATCTCACCCTTAAGAACAGAGGATGACGTACGATTTATTAGGATAAGGTGTATTTCGAACAAGTTTTAAGACCCTGTTTATACATGATTGTTTTAGAAAGTGCACATTGGGTATTGTAGTGGTGTCAATTAGTTAGGGGACCATGGGGGTGGTCTTACTTGTGGGGAGTGTTTATCGTGGATTTCAATAAGAGTAATGGGGTTAAATTCAATTAAGAAATATGGGAAATGAACCTCTTTGCCCGGACCCTTTTTCACTCCTTCGTAGAATTGTAAATTTGCGATCGCAACTGTCTGCAGGCTGTTACTCACAGCACAGTCTTCTTCTTTTAGGACATAGCACTTACCTCTGGAATAGTATGCTAATGGTTCAGTCCATTCTTTCTGTTAGAGCCCCTATCTTACTGTTTTTCTCTTAGTAGCCAATGATTAAATTTGTTCGCTTGTTATTGTGAGTGGGGCAGGCTCATGGCCTTGCTGTTTCTGGTTCTCTCTTAGTTGTTAATGATTAACTTTGATCACTCATTCCTGAAATTGCAATCTCTTCCATGTTTTCGTTCTTCCTAATTTCCTGAATTTGAACGTTGATTGTAATTGTGTGCAGGCAAGGTTAGAGAAAAATTTCCTCTTGAAATGGCTGATATTCAGGGAGCTGTTGTTGCAGCTGATATCAATGATGATGGAAAAATTGAACTTGTGACTACCGATACACATGGAAATGTTGCTGCCTGGACTGCTCAAGGTCAAGAAATTTGGGAACAGAATCTGAAGAGCCTCATACCACAGGTGAACCACCTTCCGTTTCTTGTTAGTTACTCTCTGCATGAAAGATTGTCCATGACTCCATGTCAAGCTACTGGTGCCACATTTATGCGTGACCTAGCATAAATTATGCATCAACTTGTTGTCTAACGCTTTATCAAAATGTGCTTTCTTGCAAAAATAAAGGTTAGTAGATAGAATATGTGTTGAGAGTTATGTCTTTTGTTCACACTAGCTTGAGGGGGCTTTCATGTAAGGAGAATAGAGCTTGGTTTTTGTTGTGTTCAGATCTTGCATGCACTTTTCACTGAATTACAGTTATATCATTTGCTGCTATAATCCAAGTTACTTCCATGTCCAACTTTTCAGATGATAAAATTCTTTTCATTTGAATTAGAAAATAAAGGAATTCATTTCTTTCTTTTTTTTCCTCTCTTGGGAAAGCTTTCTTGTAGTTATTATTATTATTTTTTTTTTGATATCTGAGTGTTTGAGCCAGCTTACGTGCACTCAGTGTTTTAAAAGGCGCGCGCCTTGGCGCGAGTCCCACCTTTGGCGCCTTGCTTGTCCCAAGCGAGGTGTGTGTAATAAGGCAAGGCGCCTTACGTGAAGCCTTAGGCGCCAAAAGGCACGTGCCTCGTGAGATTTTTTATTTACTTTGTGTTTTTTGTGTTTTAGATCCCTATAAGCGAGATCTCCGTACTAGGTCATTCGAAGCGTGTGAAGGTTGATAGTTGAATATTTTGTATGTTTTATATATTATTCTTGGTTAAAACTTCATTTATGTGCATGAAAAGTGTTTTTATTGTATATGCACTCATATATATAACTTTTTTGTATTTTTTTTATATAGTGCGCCTTAAGTGAAAAAAACCCTCGCCTTTTGGTGTGCCTTGCACCTCAGATTCCAGAGGGCCATTGCGCTGTAGTGCGCCTTGCACTTTTTAAAACACTGCGTGCACATCAACTATTCTCACGGGACATATCGTAGACCCTACATCATTGGTAGGAAATTATTTTTTACGTAGGTGGCCACCATGGATTGTACTCATCACCTCTTAGTTAGTTACTTATGACACTCTTGACTACTAGGCCACTTTATGATGGTTCTTTCTTGTAGTTATTTTGGGAAAACTTTCTGTTTTATCTTTTCTTGTAGTTATTTTGGGAAAGCTTTCTGTTTTATTTTTGAGTTTCAGCTCTGCTTCAGTCAACGATTGGCACATTGGCGTGTCATCGATCCCAGGTTCATGAGACATGCCCTTAACTCTTGTGTGGATCGTAACGAACTCCTTTCTCCAAATGCACATACCAAAGAAAATTATGCGGGGATGATTGGCTTTAGGGGTTGGGAGAGGAGAAGAGAGGAAATTATCCCAGCTGCATGTTTATTTTTTTTGTATATAACAACCTCTCTCAACTCCTCCTCAACTCTCCCTCACATCCCATCAAACATATTTAATCCTATCAAACTTCAAATCAAACTTCTCTTCTTCTTCTTCTTCTTCAAAAAAAAAAACTTCAAATCAAACTTTATTACAATAAAAATTAATATAAAATAAAAAAATCTTCTCTCTCAAGCACCAATTCCAAAAAAAAATTCTAACATCTCTTTTCAAAACACAAATCCCCAATTTTTTTTTTCTAACATCTCCTTTCCAAAACACCAATTCCCAAACAAATGCTTCATCCTTCCAAATCACTCAACTTCCTCTCCATTTCCTCTTCCTCTCCTCTCCTCTCCCAAACTCCAAAATCCAATCACCCCCGGAAGTGACGCAGTACACATAGTGTTTGTGTTTTATTGCATGTTGTAGTTGACAGAACAGATAACGCCGAATAGAGAGGGAGAAAAAAAAATGATAATAACAGATCCTGTTGCCAGAGAGAGAGAGTGTGTGAGAGAGACAGATCTTTGTGAAGTGAGTCTTATGCTGCGTTACTGATCTGGACTTCTGTGCCCGTTTAGTAATTTGCAGACTTCGTCATTTAAGTAGTGGCTAGCTGATGCGATTCCTCTCGTTACTGATTCAGATAAAATCCTGCAGTATCTGATATTTTCTTTTATAGGCCAGCATTTATCTAGCATAGTTTTGATGCATAAACTTATTTTCTCAGGGTCCATCCATTGGCGATGTTGATGGGGACGGTCATACTGATGTGGTGGTGCCGACGGTTTCAGGAAATATATATGTTCTCAGCGGCAAGGACGGATCATTTGTTCGTCCGTACCCCTACAGAACCCATGGAAGAGTGATGAATCAAGTTCTTCTCGTTGATCTGAACAAACGTGATGACAAAAAGAAGGGACTTACTTTAGTCACATCATCATTCGATGGATATTTGTATCTCATTGATGGACCTACGTCATGTGCTGATGTTATTGACATTGGCGAGACTTCGTAAGATCATGTCGCAAACATTTTAATATTCATTTTGCTTTCCCTTCATCAGAGTTCACCATCTATGCTTTATTCTATTACAGATATAGTATGGTCCTGGCTGACAATGTTGACGGTGGAGATGATCTTGATCTTATTGTCACAACAATGAATGGAAATGTTTTCTGCTTTTCAACCCCTGCTCCTCATCATCCTCTCAAGGTATGATTGTCTGAAGCTGCTTTTTAAAATTCTTTTCTCACGCTCCACAGATTTTTTTTTTCTTTTTATATCCGTGACTATCCGGGCCAGCTTGCGGGCACCTCGACTAATGTCCACTTAATCTTACAATATTTAGATGTCAAAGAAACTCGTAGGAAATTAATTCTTAAGTAGGTGACTACCATGGATTGAACTCTATCACCTCTTAGTTTTCCTAGGCCCTTCTTGACCACTAGACAGACCACCTCACTCTTTACAGTAGCCCATTGCCTTTCCCGAGTTTATTAACCCGAGAATATTACATCTTTTGATTTAGGCATGGAGATCCACTAGTCAAGGAAGAAACAACGTTGCTGTCCAGCACAACCGTGAAGGTGTTTTCATTTCACATTCATCTAGAACATTCCGTGACGAGGAAGGCAAGAACTTTTGGGTGGAGATCGAGATTGTAGACTGTTACAGAAACCCGTCTGGGATTCAAGCACCGTATAACGTCACTGTAATTTGTTTTCCTAACCTCCATGCTTTTTTTTTCTAGATTTGCAGTTATTCTTTGTGAATATACTCATTCTCTTTGGGATTGTGATTTTGATCTGAATATTGTGTTAAATCTTGCAGACGACCTTGATGGTTCCTGGCAATTACCAGGGAGAGAGGAAAATAAAAAAAAATCAAATCTTCAAAGAACCAGGCAAACATCGGATTAAACTTCCAACCGTCAGTGTTAGGACCACAGGCACTGTTTTGGTGGAGTTGGTTGACAAGAATGGACTCTACTTCACAGATGAGTTCTCCCTCACATTCCACATGTATTATTATAAGCTCCTCAAGTGGCTTCTCGTCCTTCCGATGCTTGGGATGTTCGGTGTGCTCATGATCCTTCGCCCACAAGAACCCGTGCCGTTGCCATCATTTTCTCGAAACACTAGCCTATGATCGGCCCCATACGAAATGCTAAAGCACATTCACGTGAATCAACAAGGATTTCCTGACCATTTTTGTAATACAATTGGGATGAGGGAGTGGTGGGGTTTCCTGAGAACAGGTATCTGGAAGGTAGATCAGCAAGTATTGCAAAATCGAGCCGTTTCGAGATTTGAAAGGATCGAGTAGGCGTTAAATTGATATTTATATACAATCTATGCCTCTTCTCATGTCCTTTACTTCTCGATTGAATTGCAAAACGTGGATGATTGAAAATTAAGTTCTTTAACGTCACAGATTATATTATCCCTTCGATATTTGGTATAGCTTCTTCAGGTCTAAATGTTTGAAGAAAGCTCTCATAAAACTACATTGGACTAATCAACATTTTGAGAGAAGCAACAGTGTCGTTGAGTAATGACTTTTTTTTTTTTTTTTTTTTTAAATTTATAAATATTATTATTTCTCATTGGAAATCTTTCTAACTGAGTGGTTTATATACTTCTACCTTTGTTTTTTAAGTTGAAGTTTGGATGCACATCTTCAATGAAGTAGAGATCGGTTAAAATAGGAGAATAGAAATATTAAGTAGTTCTTTCTTGGAGAACGAAGAGAAATAAAATCCCAAAGCCCTTGAATCCTCGAGATGTTGGTTCATCAAGGAAAATGAGATATCTAAAATTGTATAGATTACTTTAATAAAAATATTTCAAGGCTTAATCTAGAGATGATGGGGCTCAATTAAGAATTCTAATTTGTCCAAGACCTCTGGCCCTGATGTAACTAATGCGTTGTTTTTCCAAAGTTAATTGGAAAATTAGGTAATAATGTGGTTATTATTTGTCTAAGGGTGCTTACAAGGGTTTGAAGTTAGGGTTAGCTGACAAAACATTAATCGCTTTAATCTCAAAGGGGTCGGTCTCAGGTAAGATGGAGGGGCTTAAAGTTATTAGTTTGTGCAATACAATTTATAAGATGACCAACGCTTTGATTAATAGGTTTAAAATGGTACTTGATAAGCTCATTTTCTCGAACCACGTGGCCTTTGTCTCTGTAAGGTTGATTACTGATAATGATTTTCTTAGTTTTGAAGGCATACATAAGATAAATAAACATAATTTAGGTAAATTTGGGTAGGCTGTGCTTAAGCTGGACATGAGCAAAGCTTATGACAGAGCTGAGGAAATTTTATATTTGGAATGATGGAGTATTTGGGTTTCAATCAAGCCTCGTTTGAAAAAATAAAAAAGTGGAGTGGTGCATTTCTTTTATCACTTACGCAATGTTGATCAATGGCAACTCCTATAGGGAGATTATTCCTCAAAGGGGTTTACGACACTTTCTCTCTATCTTTTCCTTATTTGAGTGGAGGGCATCTAAATGCAGCTAAAGACGCAAGATTATTTAAACTATTTTATAAGCTTAAAAATTCTTTTTCATTACCATTTTAAATCTCAATTGCTCCATTTTTTTTTCCTTTTTTTTTTTCAGGGCATATAGCGAGGAGTTTTAAAAATTAAGGGAATTCTAACTTTTTATGAGGAAGTCTCATGCCAAATTGTTAATTATGATAAGTCGATTATCCTTTTTAGTGGAAATTTCAAATGAATGACCAGGATTTACTAAGCAATATTTTAGGGTACAAAACTAATTATAATCTTGGGATCCATCTTGGGATGCCTTTGCAAAATCATAGAGAAAATAAGACACGTTTCAAATCTACTAAGGAGAGGCTGGAAAAGTGATTACAGTCGTAGAAGGGCAAAATGTTGTCAAGCGAGGGAATAAGGTAGTGGGTAAGCAATCCCTACCTACATTATGAGATGTTTTAGATTGACCAAGTCTTTTAATGAAGATTTGGAACCATCTTTGCATGCAGTTTTGGTGGGAAAAAAGAAAATAAGAAGAACGCTCATTGGATTAGTTGGAAGAAGATTGGTAGAAGCAAAGGCATGAAAAGGTTGAGTTTTAGGAATATGAGTTTTTTCAATCAAGCTTTGCTGGCCAAACATAGTTGAAGGATTTTGAAATACCCTAATAACATGTTGAGTAGAGTGCTTACAGGTAAGTACTTCAAGGATGAATACTTTCTCAATGCCAGGATTGGTAGTAACGCGTCGTTGGCTTTGGAGAAATAATCTTTACTGTTATTCCGTCTAAGTGCAATATTTATAATATATGGATCGATATTGAAGTTTCTTGTTCGCTTTGTAGTAAGGGTAGAGAGTCTAATTTACATATTTCAAAGAACTACAAGGTGTCCATCAAGATCAGTTCTCTAATTTTAGCTAAGGTAGATACCAATGTCGATTTCTGGGATGGTCTATGTGTTAGAATTGCTAAAGAAGACCATTACAAGGCTTTGATAATTATTTGGAGTATTTAAAATTTCAGAAACTCGAGTATCAACAATAATAATCGCTTGGAGTTCCACACTCTACAAAATTTGGTTTTAAGTCTATTAATACACACATATTGTGTCTTTTGCATGTGTTCACACGAGATGTCGATAGATAACCAAAATCGAGATATGTGTAAATTAAGAATTTTTACTCTTGAGGGATTCTTAACTTATTCTCAAGGTTGACTTGTCTCGATGGCGTTGTAGCTTGTTCTTGAGGTTGACTTTGTTGATGTTGGATCAGTCTTTGACTTATTGATCTTTTGATTGATTGTTGACTTGTTGATCTTCTTTGATGATCAGTCTCTGACTTATTGATTTTTTATTGGACTTGTTGATCTGTTTGAATGATGCACTTGAAAAACACAATGTGTGTTCTTCGTGTTTGCTTTTCTGTTTATGGAACTGCTTCACCTTCGAAGTGATTTTGGACTTCAAAATAGTGTTTGATCCTTAGAAATTAGGAGAGTTCTTAGTTTTGTGGAACTCTAAGCTTTAAATTTATGAACTTTCGAAGCATTTTTTTGATTCAAAAACGTATTTGATCCTTATAAATTTGGAGAGGCTTCAACTTTGGTGAATTCTCTCTAGAATTTCAAATTTTTGGCCCTTTGAAATGAAAAAGAGTTCCTCTATTTATAGAGCTCCTACAAACCTTAGGCTTAGTCTTTTGGGCTTTAACCCTCTGACTTTGGTTCACTAAACGAATTTGGATATGTTTAATTTTGATCAAAATTCAAAATAAACCAATGTTTGGCCTAATTTAATTTTAAGAAATATTGTTCCAAAACTTAAATTTAATTGCACCATTGAATTTGGGAAAAATGGCATGACAATCTATGATTGCCGAATTTTTTCATTCAATAGCATGTACTTTAGAGATTTTTGTTTTCAAGAACCCTACGATGGTAGAGAAATGGAGTGCGTCTCCTCGAGGTTGTTGGAAGGTGAATGCGGATGCATCTTGCATATCCGATTCCAATGAATGTGAGATTGGTTGGATCGTTTGAGACAGGAAGGTTATGCCAAAGCTAGCTGGATGGAGATTAGGTTATAAAAACTTATCGATCAAGTTCTCGGAAAATTTTTAGTCTAATCTGCTATGACTTCCCTATATTCTAATAGAGTCTGATGCCTCAAATGTTAATTTCTATTCATGATGACTTTCGATATTTTTCAATGTTCAACAATGTCCATTAGTTGGTTTTTCACTACTTTAGAAATTGTTAGATTTCCCATCGTAGTAGGGATTATAACATGACAATGAATATGGTGGCCAAGCAAGCCAGCTCAGATTCCTTTTGTTTGAACACTTTTTCCTCTTTTATGAAAGAGATCGTTGATTTTTAGAAGGGATCTTTCCCCCTATTGTAGACTCCATCGTGGAAGATGATTATAATGGTTTGCTAGTTGGATGATGAATGAAATGAGGTTTTTAAAAAAAGAATGAAAAAAAAAAAGAAAAAAGATTGGATGCACATCTTTAAATTTGTTGAAATAGAGAGAAAAAAAAAAGTTTTCTTTCTTTTGTATCTTTCTTCAATAAATCTCATTAATTGTATTTAAATTTCAACCAATCAGAATAAAACAAAGTGTTAAATCATAAATTCATTACAAACTCTAATAAAGTGGAGTCATTGATGATTTAAACCCAATTTTCACTTTTTTTTTTTTTTTAAATTATAACAATTGGGGTGGAGAATTCGAATCCATAACTGTTGGGAATAAACACTATTCTAATAGGATCGATTATTTCCTCTCTTGTGTTCCTAATGAAAAACAGAAAACATAAATATGATAAAAATATCAAGCACAACACACAACGATTTTAACGTGGAAAAACCTCCTCAAGGCGAGGAGTAAAAAATCACGGACCGAAGTCAAAATCTCCACTATAACCAATAATGGGCTACAATGAGTTCTCCCTAGTTAAAACTAGAGGTATACAATAGGTAATAACTCAAGATAATTAATCTCGAAAACAAACGACACTAAACCAAAGAGAAACAAATAGAAAAGTCTCACAAAATTGTGGAACCGAATCGCCACTAGAATTTGGATGTAGAAGCCTCTAAAACCCGATCCCACCATTCAGATTGAAGACCCTTGTGTTACGAACACGCTGTCAAAATTTCAACTCGATCCGACGGTTAGTTACGTCGAAAACACTAAAAAACTGAAACTACGCTAAACTGGGCGAAAAACCTTTTCCTTCTATTTTCCTTTTCTCTTCTGACTGCCGTCACTGTGCTCTCGGTGAGAAACTAAAAGTGAAAAATTCAATTTTATAATATTGCCCTAATGGGCCTGGGCCTCCACATGGAATAAAAGATGCAACAAATCTCCCCCTATTCACTGTGTGGAAGAACTTGCCATTCCAGCAGCGGAACGACAAAACTCAAGCTTTTCTCTTGGTAGATTCTTAGTCAACATATCTGATCC
>JBBMKA010018154.1:0-29905 GCA_037833695.1 Sechiopsis laciniata | reverse complement strand
CATTATCACGACCTAACTTTGAAGACTTGAACGACAAGTTGGGATTGTATGACATACACAACCCACCTTGAGGGGGAATGTTGAAATTGACGTCAAAGTTAGAGAATAATATTTTCCATTTAGAGTTGTTATTTGATTCCTAGGTTTAGGAAATTTGTTAGTTGTTATTTGATTCCTAGAGTTTAGGAAATTTGTTTAGATTTATTTTTCCTTATTGTATATAATACATGTTTGTATCATGTTGGATATAATTTAAAAGAATAATGAAATTTTTTAGATACAGTATATTTGCCTTTCTAAAAATTATTATTATCAAATATGGTTATAGTTGTCAAAACTATGTGATTCTTTTGATATGGCATTGCCTTCTATGCTTTTTACCTTCTTTTTGCCACTTTTGAGGACAATTAGCACATATTTCGTGGTGGATTTTGGAACTACACATGGTAAGAAAATGTTTGCTTTTACACATTCTACCAATTCAATTCACTGATATGCTAGTTGTTATTTAAAAAAAAAGAAAAAGAAAAAAGCTCTCTCCTTTCTCCTGCAGCCGACCACCGCATCATCGCCTGCATCTAAATGTCTTCTCCGGAGAAGAAGCATGGCCTACCAGAGAACATCGATTTGGATTGGAAGAATGATAGAGACATTCCCTCACATATCAGAATTACTGAAGAACTTAGAGATAAAATTTTTTCACTCAACTTGGAAAAAAGAACCTTGGGCTAGGTTGTGGAAACATTCAACAGGCAAAAATATCATCTTCTAAATAAATTTTTTTGGTATGAACTCAGAACTCGAGGATCGGTTCATTGGATAGAAAAAGTCTCTACTAGAAGAGGTTATGGTGTTGAATTTCATAAAATTGCTCCAAATGGGGCTATTAGCAAAATATTTATACCGATTGGAACTGATGGTAAAGGAGGCTTCAAAGCATTCAATGTAGCGAAAGCCACTGCTAAGGTGATAAGCGTTAATGACACCAGCAGAGCAAACAACCGTTTGTCCTCGTATAGAGAAGCATTGAATGGTTCTAGAGCCGAGGCCAAGATTGCAAATAGAGTCTGTAATGACAGAGCCAAAATAGACCACATCTCATCGTGCACCACATGCCGCTGTGATTAGGGGTGTTCATGGTTCGATTTGGACCGGTTTTGGGCCAAACCATAAACCTAACCGAACATTTCGGTTATGTATATTCATGAACCGAAAAAAACCAAAGTTTTCGATTTCGGGTTTAGAACCGATCTTAGCTCCATCGATTTAGCTCGGTTCGGTTCGGTTTTAACCGAGAACTTCAAGCCACCGTTCACAAACCCCCTTTAATAAAAAAAAAGAAATAAAAAAAATCCTTGCACGCAGGTAAATGAAAAAATAACAAAGTTTCATTTAGACTTCACTCCAATCGCCTCAACAGCCTTGCTCAACATACTTGGTTCCTTTTCACGCGCAAAGAAACAAGAAATCCGCAGGCAACAACATCGCAAAGGCGGTATGGGGAATGATTCCAACGGCAACCAGCGTTGCTCAAATGTGGTTAAAAGGGTGAAGGGTGAGGAAGATGAGAAAGATGGAGATGAATAAGATTTGAAAATTAGAGTGAATGTTTGGAGAAATGGAGTGACTGTTGGTGGCTAAGGGATAAATTAATTTAGGTTTAAAAGAAATTTAGTTTTTTCGAGAGAAAAAAATATAAAGAAAAGAGTTTATTTTTCAAACCAGGGGAATTAGAAGAGTTATCTTGACGGAGGTGTTTAAATTAATTAGATTTAAAGCAAGGTGGATTGTTTTATTGAAAAAAAAGGAAAGAAAGATGGGAAATGTGAAAAGACATTATTGTTGGGAAGTGGAGTTTTCTTGGATTGTGTTTAAGTAATTTATATTTAAAATAAAATGAGAGATGTGACAGTAAAATGGGAAAGAGACATGCCCTATGTACACCTGTCATGAAAGTACGTGGGCTAGGTTTAAAATGGATGACTAGATTTTAATGTTATTAATTCGGTTCGGTTTTATAATATTAAAACCATAAACTGAACCGATAATTTCAGTTTTCTAAATAATTGAATCGAAAGAATAAAAAAAATTAAAATAACCGAACCAAACTAGCCAGTTCGGTTCTTCAATTTGGTTCGGTTTCTGAACAGTCCTAGCTGTGATGGAGTGGATGAAGGTTACGAGGAAGAAAAAGTACAGAGTCGTCCATAGGTCAGTTCCATCTGACTCTTCCCCTATTACTTCTTCTCCTTCTGCTACGGAGCTTATTTTCGAATTACACTCTGTCACACCATCAACAGTTGAGCCCACAAACTTTATCTCTCCACAAATTGATGAGCCCCACCATACATACACAAATATCTGGTTTGTCTCCTTTGGCCATTGTCACCATTGGATCAGACGATAATCTAAAAAATCTCCTCTGTTTATTATCCTTAACCAAATCATAGAGCCAAAAATTTCTCTTACCCGTCCTTTGTTAGCTGGCAAGCCCGTTATCATTAATAACCAGCCTGCTCTTTTGGTTATTGGAACAAAACATTCTTAAAAAAACCCACACGTGCTCTCTGAGTCAGAAGGAGGCTGTTTTTCTCCTAGTGATTCCCCTTGAAATGACAGAGCTCTGACCATTCAATAAGGGGAGGTATTGACAGAACTTGATAATTTTTACTCTGAATTGGGAGAGGATTACTCAACCTTCTCCATTAATGATCGATAGCACACAGAAGGTCCAATGGAATTCAATGGTCGATATTAAAAGAAAATGGAATGAACTTTAGATGTAGAGATTCGTGATAAAGTTGCTTCCCTTATCCCTTATTTCTTCCTATGGCTTGCGAAAAACAAGCTCTTTATTGCACCAATGCCTTTGAACAAGGGATGGAGTAGTGCATAGAAAAAATAGAAGAATTGGAAGAGAAAACTTGAAAATTTGAAGTCTCTATTAATTATGATAATTCATCTGTCATTGAACAGAACGAAGGGCCCAATGGTTTATCATGAAGATCATCTCATGGAACGTTAGAAGATTGGGATTATGGGGAAAAGATCACTCATTAAAGGCTTCCTCAAGTCTCATAATCCTACCATTAACATTTTGCAAGAGACCAAAAAGACCAATTATGGACTGCTTGTTGCATTATTATTTCTCAAATCTTTCTAGAGCTCTAGGAATATGGCTTGGTGCACATTAGATGCTAAGGGGTCATTTGGGGGTATTGTTATTGCCTGGAATGAATCTTATTTTATAGATAGAGTGGTCATCAAAGGTACGCATTCAATCTCTCTTCAT
Source organism: Sechiopsis laciniata (assembly GCA_037833695.1). NCBI lineage: Eukaryota > Viridiplantae > Streptophyta > Magnoliopsida > Cucurbitales > Cucurbitaceae > Sechiopsis > Sechiopsis laciniata. The sequence goes on along the minus strand of JBBMKA010018154.1, from coordinate 26,613 downwards.
CTTGAATTAAGTGACGGGTTTGATTTTTGGGTTACAGGGGTCTATGGACAAAATGACTGCAATGAAAGAGATCTGTTGTGGAAAGAATTGGAAGCATTTAACTTGAAATATAATCCAAATTGGATTATTGGAGGAGATTTTAACATCACTAGATGGACCTGGGAAAAATCTACTGATGGAAATCCTACTAGGGGTATGAGGATTTTCAACCAATTTATTGATTCATGCAACTTGATTGATGTCCCTCTTGCTAATGGGAAATATGCATGGACGAGCGACATACTGTAACGGCCTAGTTTTCCATTCTGGTTCTCCAGGTATGTTCGGTTGTTTATTCAATTGTTTCGTTGGGCCGTTAGGGCAGTTCTAGCCTTCAGGGGTATTTTGATCATTTTACCCCTAGGATTATTTTGGTAATTTATCGGCTTTCAGGATCGTTCTTGCTTTTGATTGAGACAGGGCTGTTTTTATGATTTACAGGACTTCTGGGTTAGTTGCTTTTGGAAGTTGTTTTGGTTAAAAGAAGTTAAAAGAGAAAAATGAGAAAATATTGGTTTAAGTTGCCTTCGCCAGGGCTCGAAGGCTGGTTGGTTTTGGGAGAGTTCGACACGTGGCAAAGAGGCTCCCTATTTAAGAACGATTTCCTCATTTCTTCCTTTCTTTCTTCTTCTCTTCTTTTGCTGAGACCTCAAGCTCTCACCGAGATCACTCATTTCCTTCACCGATCTCCTCACCCTTGACGAACCCCTCACCATCGAGCATCACCATCGCAGCTCACAGATCGCCATCGCCCTTCGTCGATCCTTGCCGCAGCACTAAGCGTACATGCACCTATCGCAAACCTTGTCATCGCAGCCCTCGCGATCGCCTCGCTCCACACTGCACCGCCGAGCCCGCGTTCCCGCATCGTACGTAAGCCAGCCGCATCGCCAAATTGCTGCACCGCTCGCCATCGCGAGCATACCCACGCACTAGCGAACGCAGTCCCGCGCCGCATCATCCTCGCCATCGCCTCGCTTCTCCGCAGCTGCACGGCCAGACGCATAGCCTCGATCGCCCAGTCGCTGCTCGAACAGTCGCTTCGCAATCCTGTACCTCACCCGCTCGCATGCCCCTCGCCTGTACGTGTCGCTCAGCCCGCGAGCACGCCCGCAGTCGCAAGCCCTCGCTCACCCCTCGCCGTGTTGTTGCTGAGAGCCTTGCTGCCAAGGCTTTGGGCCTTCTCGGTTTTGGGTAATCCGTTGTTACGAGCCTTGTGTGTCTGGATGTCTGGTTTCGTTTAGCTGCTAGTTGTTAATTAATTGTTTGTAATTTATGCCTAGGTTGATTATTCGTTGGTTCTGCAGCTCAAGGAGCATTTACCTGTTGTTTGTCTATTTCCAGTTTTCAGGTAAGGATTTCTTACCGGGGTTGTGTGGGCAGTGCGATTCATTTATTGATTGCATTCTAGCATGTTAATGGATAGGATTGTATGTTGTTCTATTTCCTGCTAGCATGTGTTGTTCCCTGTTTCTACATGTTAGTACCATGCTAGGTTTGTTCTTTCCGGCATGCGTTGTGATTCCTGTTGTTAAGCTTGTAGCACCATGCTAGGTTGTTTCTGTTGTTGAGCATGTATTGATCTGTCAGAAAATGAGTTTATGTATTCTTAGCTAGCTTCAGTTAGGTTGTCTTCATCTAGAGGCTGAGAGCGGACATAACGTACTTTGTCCCCACAGGTAGGGACCAGCGAGGACAGATTCCTGCCCCCAGCAGCCGAGTGTGGTCTAGCTCACCACAATGGCATAAGCCTAGTTTGTAGCCTGCTAGAGCAGAACCCCTCCAATAGTGCAATCCTGCCTTGGACGGTTCTTAGCTTCAGGCGTTCGGTGATATTCAGGCTGCTACAACTGAGTGCCGAGGGCCTCGCACTACTATAGATCAGTGACACTACTTCTGAGTCGTTAGGCATGCATACCAGGACCGACATAGTTTGTCCTCAGGCCCTCATATTTACGTGGTTTGCAGTAGCATGTGGTGTGCGCGCACACGCATTAGGCGCTAGGAGGAGAGCTCCCTCGGGCTAATGTCGTTAGTACACCACTTCCGTTCCAGTTTAGAACCAGACATCGGGTACTCTCCCGAATGTCCTAGGATCAGCTAAGAGGGCTTATTAGGACCAGTTTTGAGAGCTAGTCACTTGGCCAATGGTATGAGACTCTCGAGGATTATCTGTTTTGGGAACAGTTTTGAGAGCTGGTCATTTAGTCGAGGGAAAGAGACCCTCGAGTATAACAGATCGGGATCAGTTTTGAGAGCTGATCATTAGGTCAGGAGTAGGAGACTCTTGAGGACTCTTGAGATATGTTGAGATCACAAGGCCGAGTTTTTTGTGTTGGTAACTGTTTGCATGTATACTAGGATGCTAGATGATTTGATGTTTCGTACTGTACCCCGGTTGGGGATTCTTACTGAGTACCTTTGTACTCACCCTTATTTTCTGTACCACCAGGTAACTTGGGACAGCACCGAGACGACTAGCGGAGGAGCTAAATGATCATGGGAGCTGCCGGCGTCACTCTGCCATTTATTTATTTATTTGTTTCAGCATGTAGTTGGACATGGAGTCCGTAGGGTTTTGCACTGTACTTTGAGTTCGTTTTAAGGGTTTTGAATAAATTACTCGCCAGGATCTTGTTTTGTTTTTAACTGGATTTATGCTTTGAATCCTATAACTTAAAAGATTTATTACAGAGATGTCATTATTGTTTTAAATGCCTTATTATGTATGCATGCTGAGTAAGAACTAGGTTTATGGCTGTTTTTAGAGTCGGGTTCTTACACATACACCCTCTATCGATGACATTAATTGATAGATTCTTGATCACTGGAAGCATCTCAACAAAATTTGATTCTATCAATGCTTGAAGGCTCGAGAGGATTACATCAGACCACTTTCCTTTGTGCTTAAATCTTGGCAAGGAAAAATGGGGGCTTGTTCCTTTCAAATTTCTTAATATTTGGTTGGATCATCATTCCTTTCGAGGGATGACGGAGAAAAGTGTAAAAAATACATATATATTTACCACCAATCATATATATTAATTTCTTTCAATATATATTTACCATAAAATAATAATAGGGTTCTCATTGAAGGTTTCGAACTTGGAAATGGGGTGAATGGGATATCTGTGAATCATCTTTTGTTTACCGATGACTATTCTATTTTCACATTTAAAAATGACTCTTTGATTAACTTGATGCAAATTGTTAAATCCTTTGAAGCTCCATCTGGACTAAATATTAATTGTTAAAAATCCTCTTTCTTATCACTTGGTATTGACCAAACCTAGGCATCACAATTAGTGTTTTAAAAGGCGCTCCACGCGCACGCCTCAGGTGCACAAAGGCACGAGGTGCATCCTTTAAGCTTCGCCTGAGGAAGGCGCAACGCGCATCATAAGGCACGCGCTTTACGCGCCTTCCGTATGAGGCCCTCGGGCTCGCTAGGTGCACACCTTAAGGGCTTTATTTTTTTTCTTTTATTTTTTTATTCTACGCACCATCGTCCTCGAATTGCCTTTATGGTAAATATATATTGAAAGAAATTAATATATATGATTGGTGGTAAATATATATGTATTTTTTACACTTTTCTATGTATGGTGCGCCTCAGAAAATAAAGCCTATGCCTTTTTTGCGCCTTGGGCCTCAGGCTCTCCAGGGGAGTCCTTGTGCCTTTGTGCGCCTTGTGCTTTTTAAAACATTTATCACAATTGACGGCCCTATTCGGTTTCAAGGTTGAGAATTGGCCCACAACTTATCTTAGGCTTCATCTTAAAGGCAATTCGAGGACGATGCAGTTCTGGAATCCAGTCATTAAAAACATTGGTAATAGACTCCATAATTGGAACTCATCTCATATATCAAAGGGTGGGCGACTTACTCTCCTCAATGCTGTGTTATTAAACATTCCCTCCTATTATTTTTCACTCTATCTTGCTCCCAATAATGTTACTAACGCAATAGAAAAGATGATGAGAAACTATCTTTGGAGGGGTAAATAGGGTTCTAATCTTAATCACTCGCTTAAATGGGAGAAGATGACACTTCCTATTGAATGGGTAAATATGGTTCTAATCTTAATCACTCGCTTAAATGGGAGAAGGTGACACTTCCTATTGAATGTGGTGGATTGGGCATAAACAATATTCACCTTAAGAACGTTCCCTCTTAGCAAAATGTCATTGGAGATTTCATGAAGAGACTAATGCTCTATGGAGACATTTTATTGTATCCCGTTATGGTGTATCCTCTGATAACAAGTAAGCTGGCATTACCCTGAAATGAAATGTTGATGGAAATGGAAAAACTACTTTCCTAAGCATAAGGATTTTGAAAATGCATCTCCTCTCTCCTCTCTCCACCCCTTTTCATCACCACCACCACTCCAATCAACCCTTGCTCCATAGAGGACTAAGCTACTGCAATGGCCTTCCAAACATCATCTTTCAGGATTGGAATGAAACAGTACAGAATCGAAAATGATCACAAATCTCCCACACTCTTTCGTATCTTGGAGCCTATGTACGAGAGAAGTTTTTCGGTCATTATGGAAAAGAAGATTCTGGGCTGGTTCACTGATACATTCGACAAACTTCGGAGTCATCCTCTAAATCAGAAGTTTTTCCAACAAAACCTCCTCAGGTATTGTCCAATGGGTGGAGAAGATCTCTCACAGAAGAGGCTATTCTATAGAAATAGTGAAGACTGATAATAACGTAAAAACCAACAAGGTGGTTATACCCATCGGTACGAATGGAAAAGGATGGGATGATTTTTATTAGGGCTTAAGAGCATTCAATGAAGTTAAAAAGACTGCTCCTAACCTGTATGGTAAGCCATTGAATGAGACAAGCCACCTATATAGCGATGCTTTAAAGAAGAGGAAAACCAGAGTTAATGCAAATGTGCAAGAAAGAAAAAAAATAGTTAGAAGAAATGGACAAAAGATTGGGGATCCACCAACTGATAAGCTTGCAACTATAAAGCTTAGTTCCTTTGTGCTCATCTACATAGAACATTTCCACGACTCATGGGGAGAGATCGAAAAAGCTATCAGGATGGAAGTGACATCTTTTAGAGCGGTTACTCCCCTTTTGCCAAACAGAGCACTCATGGCGTATGAAGATAAAGCTCAAGCATCGGTGATTGCGGCTGTTCAAAACTGGTATAAAGTCAGACATTTTTGGGTCTGATTTAGTCATTATTCGGCAAAGAAGATGCTTGCTAACCCACAAAAACCCTGTTTTGGTGGTTGGATTAAAGTTCGAGACCTTCCATTGGAGAGCTGGACCATGGAATCTTTTTATATCATTGGGAAAGAATGTGGAGGCCTCATTGAAGTTGCTCAGAAGACCCTGCTTCGAACTGATATGATGGAGGTTTTTCTGAAGGTGAAGTAAAACTTGACTGGATTTATCTCTGCAGTTATACACCTCCCATTGTCCTCTTTTTACCCAATCAAAGTTCGTTTTGATCCTTTTTTTCATCGGAAAACACCACCATGGTTATTTGCAGAATATTCACAGTCAGGTTACGATGATTCCAAATCTTATAGATTATCCACGCGTCGACCAACGCGAGTGGGTTGAGGCTTCGACGAAGAAGAAGAAAAAAGGCCAAACAAAATGGGTTAAGTCTGTCAAATCCACATCTAACCAGCCCCAATATGCTCCTCTATTCTTGGATAAAGCAAAGACTAGGAAGATAGAGCGGATATCCTCTCTTGTCCCATCAATTCGGTTGTCCTCGATCCCACCACCCAACTGACTCATTTTAAATTGGATAGGAATCTGACTAAATCTTTGGATCTTAACCAGCCAATTGGTCTGTGCCTAAAGCTCTCATTGAGTCAACCATCCCAAGTCAACAATACTGAAATTTTACATAGGCCCAGTGGCATCCCTGTCATCTTTAATAAAAAAGTACACAGACCTATTAAAAGGACTATACACTCCACCAATCTCCCCTATTCCTTTAGTGAATCTGAGGGGGGTAGATGTTCTTTTCTGGGGTATGTGCCTATTAAAGATCGTGCTCTAGCTATTCACCAAGACTCTAGGTTGAGATTGGGACCAATGAAACAGTTGAAAAGGAGGCTTATGAAGATTATTCTTTCGATGAATCCATTCCTCTGAGAATGGAGCCACCAGCAATGGATGATTGCTCTGCCATTCTCCAGGAATGAAACAATATCTTGGAAGTTGATATACCAGAAGAAGTTACTTCTCTCCTACCCTATTTCTTTCCTTGGCTTGCCAAAAAAAGCTATACATTGCCCCCATGCCTGTGAACAAGGGTAGCACAACCACAACTAGGAAGCAGAGAAATTGAAAGAGAGAAGTTGAAAACTTGAAAACATCATTGAACTATTACTCCAATTCTGGTCAGAAATATAGTAGAGAGTCAAGTAGTTATAAATGATCATTGTATCTTGGAATGTTAGAGGCTTGAGTCTGGCCAGCAAGAGAGCAGTCATAAAAAATTTCTTGAAAAGGGATAATCCATTGATCGTGATTCTACAGGAAACGAAAAGGCCTTTTATTGACAAATCGTTCATTAAATCTTTGTGGAGTTCTAGAAATTTAGCTTGGTGTTCGCATGCTATCGGAGCATCATGTGGTATAGTCATTATATGAAATGAATCCTCCTTCACTAAGATTGGTGCCATATCTGGTACAAACACTCTATTCCTTAATCTTGCTTTAAATGACGATTTCAATTTCTTGATAACAGGTGAATACAGACCGAATGACTCGATTCAAAGGGATTCCTAATGGAGTGAGATGGAAGAAATCCATAAGAAAAGTGGCTCGAACTGGATTATTCGAGGTGATTTCAACATCATTTGATGAATGTGGGAGAAATCTACTTCTTACCTACCTCATAGGGGAATGCAGGAATTCAATGATATCATTAGCAGACTGGATCTTAATGAAGTTTCCATGTCGAACGGAAGCTACACATAGACTGGTGGAAGGGAAACCCCAACCCCAACTCTGATTGATCGGTTTCTGATCCAAGACGGTATTATTAAAAAAATTTGAATGTGTTGAAGTTAGAAGGCGCAAGAGAGATACTTTAGACCATTTTTCCATTTATTTGAATCTTGGGAAAAAATCCTAGGGACCTAGCCCTTTCAGATTCATCAATTCATGGATGGATCATTGCTCATTTGCCAACCTACTAGAAGTATGGTGGAAAGGAAATAGTGCTATCGAATGGCCTGTCCATTGCTTGATTCAGAAGTTGAAATAGTTCAAGTTGGTGTTGAAATAGTGGAACAATGAAACGTTTGGCAATCATAAAGCTTGAACTTATCAGATTTTGGACAACATTACTGTTATTGATGAAATGGAAGAGAAAGGTATTATCTCGAGTGATGATATCTACAAAAGGATCATGCTGAAGAAAGAATTGGCAGATGTTTGTGCTAGAGAAGAAGCGTTATGGAGACAAAAATGTAAGGCTCAATGGCTGAAGTTGGGTGATGAGAAAACTGGTTTCTTCCGCATACATGTGGCTGCAAACAAAAGAAAAAGCACTATTGTTGAAATCCTTTTTAGAAGTGGTAAAAGCTTGGTCAAAGACAATGATATTGAGGAAGAGTTCCTGTCTTTCTACAAAAAGCTATACACAAAAAAGGCTAAAAGGGGCCCACTGCCAGCCTAAATTGATTGTGACCCGATATCTGTCGAGCATAGCAAGGCTCTTGAACTTCCTTTCATCGAAGAAGAAATCAAGAGGGCTGTTAATGACTTAGGGAGTAACAAACACCAGGGCCGAATGGTTTTACTGTCAATTTTTTCAAAAAATCTTGGAACATACTCAAGGATGACATCAAGAGTGTGTTCAATGATTTTTTCCAAAATGGTATCATTAATGCTAGTGTCAATAAGACATGCATTTGTCTCATCCCTAAGAAAACCAATGCACAATTTGTGGGCGATTACAAACCTATTAGTTTAACTACATGTTTGTATAAGGTCATTGCTAGAGTTTTATCAGAAAGGCTTAAACACGTTCTCCCCAACACGATCACTAAATATCAATCTGCCTGTCGAGAATAAACCGATTCTAGATTTGGTTCTTATTTCTAATGAAATGATTGATGTGTGGAACCAAGAAATGAAGCATGGCATTGTCCTTCAACTTGACATTGAGAAGGCCTTCAACATGGTTGACTGAGACTTTCTTGAGGAGATTCTGATTGCCAAGGGTTTTGGTAAAAAATGGAGAAGATGGATCAAGAGGCTTATATCAACAACAAACTTCTCTATTGTCATTAATGGAAAGCCTACGGGAAAATTCTGTGCAATTATAAGATTGAGACAGGGAGACCCGTTATCTCCTTTCTTATTCATCGTTGTTATGGATTGTTTTAGTAGATTATTGTTGAAGTCTGAACATGAAAGCTCTATTGAGTGGTTCAAAGTGGGAACTTGCTCCATCAACCATCTCATTTTTGCAGATAACACTCTTCTATTCTTATATTTGAAAAAAGGCTCCTTAAAAAATCTCATTGAAACTGTTAAGTCTTTTGAAAAGGCATCTGGCTTGAACATCAATTGCAACAAAACTGCCTTCTATTCTATTGGTATTAGCAAAGAGGACTTAGAATGGATTGTTGATCCTTATGGATTCAAGCTTCATAATTGGCCAGCCACTTACCTTGGGCTGCCCTGAATGGCAACCTAAAATCCACATCTTTTTGGGACTCTGTTATTGAAAAAGTTGACAAGAGGCTTCACACTTGGGGATCATCCCACATCTCAAAAGGTGGTCGCCTTACTCTTATTGCTGCAACGTTAACTAATCTGCCAATTTATTATTTATTGCTATCCAATGCCCCTAGTAAGGCCACCAAGTTGATCGAAAAAAAATTAGAAACTTTTTATGGAGGGGAAGTTCAGGGGGTAAAGCTAGTCATCTCCTAAATTGGGATAAATTTAAGGCTTCTAAAGAATATGAGGGGCTAGGCATTGTATATGTGCACCAAAAGAACATGTATCTTCTTGCAAAATGGCATTGGAGATTTTACTCGGAGGGGGATGCTTTATGGAGGGAGTGTATTGTATCTAAATACAAAACTAGTCAACAGGATCACAAATCTGGCACTCATGGAATTGGGCAGTCTAAAGGACCTTGGAGGGGAATCAACTTGTGGAAACATTTGAAATATGAGAATATCAATGTAAAGATTGGCAATGGTGCAAGTACGTTTTTCTGGAAGGACCAATGGACTCGTGAAAGAGCCCTCCAATTGTCGCATCTTGGCTTATATCACCTCTCTATAAGAAAAGACGAGCTGATTAACGAATTATGGATAGTGGAAGAGGGTGTATGGAACCTGGGAATCAGAAGAAAAGATGATGAAATTGCTGAATGGATTGATATCTCTGCTCGTCTTGATAATTTCGTACCTTCAGAAAACAGGGAGAAGTGGGTCTGGCCATTGGAATAAAATGGTATGTTCACCTCAAAATCTATGCTTTAGCATTTGTCCACAAAATAATGTCTCCAATCACAGATGCTATGTGAAGAGATCTGGAAGGGCCCACAACTGAAAAAGTTCAATTTTTTACTTGGGAACTTAGCCATGGCATCCCCAATACAAATAACAAACTACAAAAGAGGTGCCCAGATTTGTGATTATCCCCTCGGCCTTCTATGTTATAAGAATTTGGAAGATCAACTTCACCTATTCAGCGTCTGTGTTATTGCTGATAGAATATCGATCCATCTCTTAATGATCTTTAAATGGGAGATGGTGAGGCCGGGATGCATTCAAGATCTTATTTATCAAGCCTATGTGGGTCACCCCTTCAATGATGAGAAAAAGGAATTATGGAAGCTCTTCCTCAATGCATTTTGGTGGACCATTTGGAATATGAGAAATGACAAAACTTTTTCGGAGCAACCAAAGGAAGTGCGCAATCTAATGGAAGACATTACCTTCCTTGCAATAACTTGGGCTCATTCTATCGATTCTTTTAAAGATTATAACTTTTCTACTCTTATTGCACATTGGACATCTTTTTGTAATTAATATGGACCTTTTATAACTTTTCATATATCAATGAAAGTATCTTGTTTCCTATAAAAAAAACAAGTAAGCGGGCATTAGAGACATTAGATCATCGACATGGCCATGGAGAGATATTGATAAATGGAAACAACATTATATACAACATATCCATTAAGGTTGGAACGGGACAACATGCAAGTTTTTTGGAATGATAAATGGTGTGGTGCTTTTGAATTAAAAGAAAAGTATCCAAGGTTATTCAATCTATCCCTTAACAAAAATGAAAGAGTCTCTATTTTATTATTTATTTAACTAATTGTTTTTTAATGTGGGACAATGATACTAGATCTTAGGATAAAAAGATGAGGAGGAACCTTAAAGATGAGGAAATTGTCGAATGGGCTATTTTTTGAGTGATATGGATGGTTTATCTCTAAGATATGGGAGGAACTCGAGCCATCCGGTTCACTTACTTGTAAATCTATGCTATTTTATCTTGCCCCTATTTTTCCCCATGCTAAGAAAGAATTGTACGAAGAGATATGGAGTGGTCTTCAGCCAAAAAAAAGCAAATTTTTTTATATAGGAACTTAGTCATGGCGTCCCAACACTTATGAGTTCCTGGTCTATCAATTTCTCCAAATTGTTGTATACTGTGCTTTGTTGATAAGGGGAGCCACATTCACCTTTTTAGTCATTGTGTGATGGCCAATCAAATTTGGGACTATCTTTTGCATGCTTTTAAATGGGATATGACCAAGCCTGGCAACATACAAGATGTCATTCTTTACGCACTTGTTGGACACCCATTCAAGGAAGAGAAGAAAATTATATGGAAATCCTTTATTATTGCTTTTTGGTGGACACTGTGGAAGAAGAGAAATGCTAAGCTCTTTGGAGATGATGAACAGGAAAGACATTGTATATTATTGAATCTATATCTGTTCTAGCTTTAACCTGGGTGCACTATTTTACCCATGGTTGTCAAAAACGTCTGTTTCACATTTCAAAACGGATGATTCGATCGAGATAAAAACGATTCAAAACGTGTTTTTGAATCGTTATTTATCAGAATCATACGTTTCAAATGTATAAAACCAATGATTCCTCATGAATCGGAACGATTCGTTTCTTAAAAAAAAATCCATTTTTGATATGCTTCTCTTTTGCCGGAAAAGTAAAAGAGGAAGAACAGAGAAATAACAAAAAAGAAGAAAAACGTTGAAGAAGAGCTCAAAGAAAATTAAAATGAACCATGCGGCGCCTAAACTTGTGATAGAGAAAAGAATGAGATTAGGGTTTTATTTAACTTTATATAAAAATAATATATAAATGGAAAAAGTTTGTCCTTTCATCTTCCATTTTTAATAAAAATTTAACGAAATCCTACATATATGCCTATTCACCTTTATTTGGAAAATTGCACTAATGATTGTATTCTATCTTGGTTTTTTTTATGGAAACTTTACCAAGTCTTTTTATTTTTTATTTTTTATTTTTTTTTATGGTATAAATATTGTATTCCATCTTTATTTTTTTTAATCGAAAATTTAATAAGTTGCTATTTTTTATGGTATATTGTATATTCAAGACATTTAATATGTATACAATTTATTATTTTGATTTTTTTAATGGAAAGTTGCAATTTTGTTTAAAGATAATCAATTTAATGTAGCTTAACTTATTCAAAAGTACTATACACAAATTTATTTATTTTAATTTTTTTTTTTTGTGGTTGTATTAACAATTAATATTCATATATATATATATATATATATACACGTATAAAATTATTGAAATTTTTTTTTTCTCACAATTGGCTGAGAGTCTTCCTCCCGAAAGTGGAGGTCTGGGTGGGTTTTTGTTTTTGGATTTTGTGGGTTTTAGTGTTTGAAGAATTTGCGATCAAGCTTCTGTGATTCTCCCTCTACTTTCATTGAAGCAAATGGGAGTTGATCTTGTGGAGGATTTATTTCAGATTGTTTTCTAGTTTCTTGAAAAGGTTGTTCGTTGTTCTTGGATTCCAAATTGTTGAATCTAAAAAGAAACTTGAACAATCTTGTATTGCGAATGTGGTGGCTCTTTTTCTGCGATACTTTGGAGGAATTGTAGTGAAGAACGTGTAGTACTAATGGAGGAAATCATGCGTAAATGGAATTCTTTCTCTCTTTCAGATAGGGAAGGGAAAGTGATTCGATTAGGAAGACTGAAAAATTTTCTTTCAAGAGAAAATGTAAAACTTTGTGTTGCAGCAAAGATTCTAGCCAATAAATAAGTAAATATTGATGCTTTTTCTGGAGTTATGAATTCAGTGTAGAGGGTGAGTTATGATACCAGATTTGAATATGTTGGGAATAATGTGTTTTTTATCAAATTTAAAAATCTTGGAGAAAAACATAGGGTAGTTAAAGAAGGACCATGGGCATTTGACAAAGCTTTAATTGCGTTTGTTAATCCAGAAGTGGATGACCAGATAAGTGATCTAGTGTTTGCGTCTGCCTCGTTTTGGATTCAGATTCATACCATTTCCTTTAACTGTATGACTGTTGATATTGCAAGAATCTTAGGAAATGAAATCGGCGAATTAGAAGAGATTGACTGGGATGGATACAATTCATGGACAGGCCCATTTATTAGATTAAGGGTTGGCATTGATCTATCTTTACCTCTTTAAAGGGGAGTAAAACTTCTAACAGCAAATGAAAGAATCGTGATATGTCCACTATTGTATGAAAGATTACTAGCCTTTTTTTCTTTTTTTTTTTGTGGAAGAATAGGTCATCTTACTAAAGAATGCAATTTGTCTATTGACAAACCCCTAGGAGTTTTATCCTACGAGTTTGGAGATTGGCTAAAGGCTCATTTCGTGCGTAAAAACTCTGGTAGAGGATCTGGTAGGGGGAATAAAAGGGGTGACTAGACTAACATGGAAGGAGGAAAAGGAGTTAGAAGTGATCAACCAGAAGAAATAGACAAATGAAATAATGTAGTTGAGGAAATGAAAGATGTTGTAACAATGATAAACAAAGGAAAAGAGATTGAAGGAAGATAAAGTAGTAAAAATCTTGATAAAGATCCAAATAAAGTTATGAGACCAGAAGAAAGAGGGATTGAGAGTTTGCATGGTTCTGTCCAAAATGAAGATAATTCCACTGAAGCATGGAATGATATTGATACATAAGAGCTAAAATCTGGAGAATTAAACTCAAAAATTTGGAATGACATATTCTGTAAAGTGAGGCCAACTCAAGGTAGTGTGATGGACTCTGAGCCAGGAAATTAAAAAACTATAGAGTTTAAAGATACCTCCAACAAGTTTATTGACCATCCAAGTTGGGATTATGTTCGGAAATTTAAACGTTTAAAGAGTCTAAATCAGGCTGATAAGGAAAATGGATCATTTTTCATCGAATTGAAAGAGAAGAGAAAGATCAAAGTGGACGAGGATTATGGAATTTCAGTTAAGAAGATTAAAACTGGAGATATTTTTTATAGCAATTTAGCAGAGGTTGTAAACCAGCCCCGCAAAGACCAATGAATACAATTTACTAGAATGTCCGCGAGGTGGGGAACTCGAGGACGTTATCAAGTTTGAAGGATGTTATTCGCCTTCATTCTCCCTAGGTTTTATTTTTATCTGAAACTAAATGTAAGGCTACTCGTTTAAATATTTTGAAGTCTCAGTTTTGTTTTGGTTCATGTTTTGCTGTGAATTGTAATGGCCTTAGCGACGGTCTTGGGCTATTTTGGTCTAAGAACTTAGATATTACTATACGGTCCTTTTCCAAATTTCACATTGACTATTGGATTTCCTCAGTTAAAGGTGAATGGAGATTCACTGGGATCTATGGTAATCTTAATTCTATCTCCAAACATCTTACTTGGGATTTTATGCGTCGTATTAGTGATGGGAATGAATCCCCTTGGCTTATCGGAGGTGATCTTAATAAAGCTCTTTGGGACTCGAAAAAAAGTGGTGGAACTCAGGAAACCTCTAATACTATGACGTCTTTCAGACATGTAGTGGAAGAGCTAAAGTTGCAGGACATGGATTTCTATGGTGAAAAATTTACTTGGTGCAATAAATGGACGGTTGGTGTTCTTATTTTCAAAATGTTGGACCGATTTCTTGGGAATGAAGCTTTCTATGGGCTCTTTCCTAATTCTCGTGTAACTCATTTGGAATGGTATTTTTTCGATCATAGACCTATGAAAATGGATTTCTTTAAATCTAATTTGTCTTACAAAGGTGATAGAAAATGTTTGAAGTTTGAAGAATTCTGGATTTTTGAGGAAGGTTGTAGTGACATCATTCAAAAAAATTGGGATGCTGGAAATGAAGGTGAATCTGTGGAGGTGTTATTTGAATCTTTATCTAATTGTATGAAGGATTTATGTAAATGGGGGATTGATAAAAAGAAAGAAAAGTGGAATTCCATAGACCGGCTTAAATCTTTGATTCAAGCAGAGTTCAACGGTCCTAATGGTCCTGATTTCTATAAAATTAAGAATCTTGAGAAAGATCTTCATAAGGCCCTGTTGACTCAAGAAATTTACTGGAAGCAGAGATCCCGTTAAGACTGGTTGAAATGGGGTGATCGTAACACCCGTTGGTTCCATAAAAAAGCATCTATTCGAAAATCTAAAAACTTGATTCATGGTGTGTTAGTTAATGACAAATGGGTGGAGGATAAATAAGAGGTTAAAATGGCTGTCTAAGATTATTTTAAGTCTCTGTTTTGCTCTTCAGTTCCATTTGATGAGAAAATTGAGATAGCTTTGGAGAATGTGCCTTGTAAAGTAACATGGGATATGAATTTCTTGCTTGATACTCCATTTACAAAGGATGTAGTTAAAGTGGCCCTTTTTCAAATGTTCCCTACAAAAGTGCCAGGCCCTGATGGATTCCCAGCTCTTTTCTATAAAAAAATACTGGAAGATTGTTCAGAAGAAAACAATTTCTTCTTGTCTAGATTTTTTAAATAAAAAAGTTTCAGTCAGGGGTTTGAACCAAACTAACATAGTTCTTATCCCTAAAAAGTATAACCCAATCAATGTTAGCGATTTCAGACCAATCAGTTTGTGCAATGTTAGTTACAAGATTATCTCCAAGGCCATAGTTAACAGAATGAAGGAGATCTTCCCAAATATTATATCTGAATCTCAAAGTGCTTTCATTTCGGGAAGGCGCATCTCTGATTGTCTTCTCGTAGGTTATGAGTGTATACATCATATTATGAACAAAAGATGAGGCAAAAGTGGTCTAATGGCAATGAAAATTGATATGAACAAGGCTTATGACCGTGTAAAGTGGGATTTTTTAAAATGTTTGATGTTAAAAATCTGGTTTTTTGCTAATTGGGTCGACTTGATAATGGATTGTGTGACAAAGTCAGCTTTTCGATTTTGATGAATGGTGAGAAAGGTGATGTTTTTAATCTTCAAAGGGGTCTCCGTCAAGGGGACCCTTTTTCGCCTTTCCTCTTCCTATTGTGCTCTGAAAGCTTGTCTAGTTTATTGGTCAATGCCCAGCTTAAAAGTTTAATTTCCAACTGTAAGATTGCTAAGATAAGCCCGATTATTTCTCACCTTTTCTTTGCAGATGATAGTCTTTTATTTTGTAAAGCGTTGGATAGGGAAGTGATTGAAATTCGAAGAATTTTGAAAATTTATGAAGAAAGTTTAGGGCAAAGTGTAAACATTTCCAATTCGTCCATCTTACTTCGTCCTAATGTCCCCTTAAATAATAAGCTTCAGCTATCTGGAATTATGCAGATGTCTTGTGTTGACAATCTTGGCCTTTATTTGGGTGTTCCATCTCACTTTTCAATGAACAAGTCTAGAGACCTTCACTTCTTAAAAGAAAAATTCAGAAGGCTGTTGGAGGATGGAAAAGAAATTTCTTCTCAAATGCTGGTCGAGAGGTGCTGATCAAAGCTGTTATTCAGGCCATTCCAACATATGTAATGTCCTGCGTTCAGCTACCCAAGAATCTTTGTTCTAATCTTACCCAATATATGGCTCGTTTCTGGTGGGGCTCCTCAATTACCAAAAAGAAAATTCATTGGTGTTTTTGGGACCGCTTATGATTACCTAAAGAGGCTGGGGATTTGGGTTTTAGAAGTGTGGAAGGGTTTAATCAAGCTTTTTTAGCAAAGCAAGTCTGGCGCTTGTTACAAAGTCCCTACTCTCTAGTAAGCAGAGTTCTTCGTGGAAAATATTTTCCTGAAGGAACTATTTTGAATGCTAGCATGGGCAATTCTCCTTCCTACATTTGGAAAAGCCTCATCTGGGTTGCGATTTACTAAGGAGAGGATTAAGGACTTGCATTGGGAATGGTGCTGACACGTCCATGTTTAACTATCCTTGGATCCCTAGAGAAGGCTCTTTTCAGCTAATTACTCGCCCTAATGATGATGATGGTTTGTTAAAAGTGGGTAATTTTATCCTTCCTTCTGGGCATTGGGTTATTCTTAAGCTTGAAGAAGTCTTATGGATGGTAGATGTTAGCTCTGTGCTATCAGTTCCTATTTGTTTAACTGATGAAGTTGATCGACAGACATGGCATTTCTCCCAAGATGGTGAGTTTACAGTTAAAAGTGCATATAAAGTGTTCATGAATATCCAGAGAGATATAGTCAGCCCTAGTGTTGTGCAGTATGAAGGGTGGTGGAAAAGGCTATGGAGGCTAAATGTTCCCAACAAAGTGAAGCTTCCTATGTGGAAAGTTTTCCACAATTTCCTCCAGTCTAATCAAAATCTTTATAGAAGGAAAATTTATATTCATCCTTGGTGTGTGATGTGTAAGAAAGCTAGAGAAACTACTAGTCATACCTTTTTCGAATGTAGCAGAGCTAAGGAGATTTGGCGTGAGTTGGACCCAATGGTGCTTTCCATCTTCCGTGGATCTGTTGACATTTGTGAATCGATTAGTCGGTTTGCTAATTCTTCTTCTTCCCATAGCCTCGATCGTTTCTGTGTTGGTGTATGAGCTATATGGAATGGCAGAAATAATTTAAACAACAAAGTACCTGTTTCGAATCCTAAGGAGAGAGCAAACTGGATTTTGAATTACCTATCAGAATTCCAATCAGCTAATTCTCAGAGCTCGATTACTCAGCCTTCTATTGAATTGGTGCTATATCTAGCCGTTGGTGCCCTCCAAAGATGAATTAAACGTTGACGCAACCTTAAAATCAGAAGGGAGCTATTGGTCTTGGAGCAGTCCTTCGAAACCATAATGGCGACGGAGTCTGTGCTGCTGGTACCTACATACATCAATACCTAGATCCCTTTTCTGCTGAAGCATTAGCTTTGCTATGTGGTTTGCATTTGGTCAAGAAGAGGGGGCTCCATAGGGTGGTTGTTGAATCTGATGCAAAGGGCCTTATTGAAGCTGTGAATAAGAAGAATTGGAGCCTTTCAGTTCTTTGAGCAATTTTGGATGAAATTAGATCTATTGTCAGGAGGAATGGTTGTCTCGCTTTCCTTTTCTCCTAGAATCACAAACAAAGTAGCTTATGAAATAGCCCGTTGGGCTTGTGGTAGCAAGATTAGTCTTGAATGGGCTAGGGAATTTCCATCTTGGATTGAAAATGTAATCAATTTGGATGGGGGCAATGGTTTTTCTGACCTTGCTTGAGATGAATATATGGACTTCTAAAAAAAATTTTTAAAAAACCATATATATATATATATTATAACATTTTAATTTTTTTTAATATTTATATTTAAAATTTAAATTATTATTTATAATACTGAAACTTACGATTCATGATATGTTATGATACACGATTTATTAAAATTAGAATTTGATACACGTTCCGTTTTACAATTTGACAACTTTGATTTTACCTTTCAAAGATTCTAGCCTTACTTCTCTTTTGTCACATTGGCAAAGTTTTTTGTAACATCATGAATGGAAGTTTCTTGTTTCATCTCTCTCTATATATTACATAATTTATATCTTGCAGAGTGATCTAACTCACTCATTCATATGTGGATGATGGGCTTATTGAGATTGTTGGTTTCAGAAATGCTCGGCTGGGGCTGGTCCTCCTTGCTCCAAATGGGCATGGAACTCGTCTTGCTTAGGTAACTTCAAGCAAAAACTATAAGTGGCTCAGATTCTGCAAAATGTCCTCTCTTGATGTTAAAATAAGCAAGGACTAACATCGAGACAATCATGTTACTTTGATGTGAACCAAATTAACACTACTCTTGGTTGTTCCATAACTAGTGATGATGCAGGCAAAAAAGGTTCAGTTCGAGTTTCAAAAAGATGCAATGAACCATGCTTACATGAGAATTGATGGGGAGCCATGGAAGCAACCCCTTTGTGTGGAAGATGACAAAGTGGTCATAGAAATAAGTCATTCTGGTCGAGTCAACATGCTCGTCAACCTACCTTGTTTTTGTTTAAGAGATTGCTAATCTCTTGTCAAAATGAATGATATTTGTCAATCTAGATTCAACATCCATATGATCTGTAAATATTTGATTCATTCATGTAATATATTTATAAGAGTAAGAGGGATGGATTTTGTCGTGAATTTCTTAGCTTAAATAGGAAAGCCCTTCGTCAGAAGTTTATTTTATGGTCCATTTAGTTTCAATTTGGTACTTTTCATTTGAAAAGTTTGAATCTCGTTTATATGGCCTGGTTAAACTGTACAAACCATTCATAAATTGTTAGACAAAATTGAAAGCATGTATACTGGAGTGATTACAAAACTAACCTTTTATACATTATTAATTCATGGTAGTACCCATTTCTATAATGACTGTTTTCATTTTGTTGACTCGTATGAAGGTTGAGGTGCCTAAATAGGGAAAATGTTCATAATGTAACCAATTCTCGTTGGAATCACAACTAATTAACAATTATTATTAATTAAATGAAGAGTCATGCAAACATTTCTCAAAAATCGATCGAATAAAGGATAATCGACGGTGTGGGTTAAAAATATTTTTAACTCGGTTAATCGACTTTATAAAATATTAATATTTTTATGTAATTAAGTAGACTTTTTGTTAAATTATTGCAAAATTAACTTAAATTTAATGTGTCTTAATAAATTATTTAAGGTTCAAAATTCTAGAATTAATTTTTAAATTTTCATTAAAAAAAAAAGAATATGATGAATATGTTTTTTCAATAACAAAAAGAACAAAAATAAAATTAATTAATCATCTTAATTGACCAATGTAACCGATTTAATGAACCTGTCAATTTTAGTGTCATTTTAGGCAAATCCATAGGTCAGTTTGATGTCAATTTTGATCGAAAATCGACATTGACAGATCGATGAACATCCTATCAGTAACACCCTAACTACAAACCAACATCTTACTATCAGGAACCTCCCTGCTACCTCTTCCTCTGCTGTAATGGCAAGGGTTTTCGTTCCAGTTCTCCAGGTATGTTTTTTAGCTATTTCGGTTGTTTCGTTGGGCCGTTATTGCCTTTTAGGTCTTGAGGGGCATTTTGATAATTTTACCTTTAGGGTCGGTTTGCTAATTTATTGAGTTCCAAGGTAGTCTCTGCATTTTACTGAGTTATGGGGTTGTTCTTGTGATTTGCAAGGCATCAGGGCTAGTTTTGCAATTTTGTAAAGAAAGTTTTGTTTTAATTATTTATTTGGAGGAAGAAAAGAAATTAAAAAGGAAAAGGGAAGGTTTCAATCTATCGTTTCATTCATCGATCAAAAGAACCAGAGCTCTAGATCACCCTCTTCTCCATCGCCGCCGAGAGCATCACCGAGCAGCCATGCCCGCAGCCGCTCGCGATCGCAGCCCTCGCCTCGCGATCACCTCACGCACAGCCTTGCCTCTCCGATTATAGCCCTAGCTGCACCGTGCCGTGTCGCCTCACCATCGCTGCCTAGCCGCAGAGCAGCCACGCTCGCATCACTACTGCACGCACCAATCCGCCTCGTCCAGCAAACGCGAGTAGCTTACCTAGCCTAGCCGTGCCGCTCGCCCACGTCGCCTGCACATAAGCACCTGTCCTTGCACAGCTGCACCGCACGACTATCCCACACGTAGCTCCTGCGTAGACGCCCAGCCGCACAGCCCCGTGTCCTTATCATAGCCGAGGCTTTGCTTGTCGAGCCTCCGATTCTCAGATTTTAGGTAAAGGCCTGTCCCTGTGGTTCCTTGCTCGTTTTAATTGGATTTTCTGTGGTTTCTTATTAGAATCATTTATCTTAGGTTGGTTCTATTCGTGTTGGTATCTGCAACTTAAGAAGCATCCTTATTGTTATTTTGTGATTATTTCAGGTAAGGGTTCCTTGTCGTGGGTTGTGTAGACCCTGCGTGAATGTCATTGATTGTATGCTTGCTTGCTTCCTTTACTATTTTACGAGCATGTGTTAGTGGATAGGTCCTTGTGCTGTTTGGCTTGTGTTGATTACATATGTTGATTCTATTGTGTTGTGGAAGCTTGTGAATTATCTGTTAGGGCATGGCATGTAGAATGGAAGTAAAATTGAGACTGTAGTATCCTGTTAGGGTATCTTATATGCATGTAAGATGACAGTTGGTTTACTGTTTAGAATTGGTCTTCTTCACTCTTAGATAGAGTTGTTAGGTTGTCATCATCTAGAGGCTGAGAGTGGACACGACGTATGTTGTCCCCACAGGTCGGGACCAGTGAGGATTGATTTCTCACCCCCGACAGTCGGGTGTGGAGTAGCTATCACCCCGACATAAGCCTAGTCTGTGGCCTGCTAGAATGGGGTCCTTTCCTTGGTGTAAGCCTACCTTGGGATGACTTTAGCTTCAGGCATTGGTGTGAACATGCTGCCACAGTTCGGTGCCGAGGGCCTCCCACCGACTGTGGATCAGTGGGCACCTTTTCGAGTCTTGTTAGGCATGCGTACCTAGACTGGCGTAGTTTGTGTAGGCCTACATATGCTTCGGTTTGCAGTAGCATGCGGTATGCGCGCACACGCATCAGATGCCGAGAGGACAGCTCCCTTGGGCTAGTGTCGTCAGTACACCATCCTTATCCAGTTTAGAGCCAAATACTTTGGTACTCTCCCAAGTGTCCAGAATCAGTTAGAGAGCTGATCACTTAGCCGAGAGTTAGAGACTCTCTAGGTTTATGAATCATGTTGATGACTCATGCTATGTTCCTGTTGGTAATCTGTATTGCTTGTATGCTAGGATGCTAGATGATGTGGCTTTTACGTACTGTACCCCAGTTGGAGATTCTTACTGAGTGTCATTGTACTCACCCATATTTCTGTGGTTTTCCACAAGGTAACTTGGGACAGCACTGAGACAGCTAGAGGAGGAGCTGAATGATCATGGGCGTCCCCTGTTTTATTATTTGTTTTGTTGTCTTGATTCAGCATGCAGGATAGACTTTTACTCATATTGGATTTCGGTTTGTAGACTGTTTTAAATAGGCTCAACTGTGTTTTATTTTTATGGATTGATTTCTAGACTTTTTTTTTGGATTAAACAAAGCAGGTATTTTTTTTTCAGTTTCCTATTTTAAAATTTTGGATGTCTAATGTATTTGACCATGCATGTTGAGTAAGAACCGGGTTTAGAACTGTTTAGAAGTCAGGTTCTTACATCTGCCATTGTCAACCACATACAATTATTGAACTTATAGATTTTAGTTGTTTTGCCCCACTACTATCACATTCTAGACGAGTTTGGATAAATATTTCCCTTTTTTTCATTTTTCCACTTCATCTTTAGTCAGTGGCCTGACCATCACTCTTCTTCTTCTTCTTCTTCTTCTTCTTCTTCTTCTTCTTCTTCTTCTTTTTATTATTATTATTATTATTTATTTATTATTTTTATTTATTATTATTATTATTATTATTATTATTATTATTGTTATTATTATTGTTATTATTTTTATTATTTTTATTATTATTTTTATTATTATTATTATTATTATTATTATTTTATTATTTTTATTATTTTTATTTTATTATTATTATTATTTTTTATTATTATTAAATATCTAGGGATTGATTTTCAGTTCACAGTGGTAGCGAAATGGAAAATAAAATGCGAATAAAACAATTATAGAGACAAAGGTTAAGTTAAGGTACTTATGGGAAGCGTTAGCAGTTCTAGAAGTGTTTAGCGGTGAGGATAAATTGTTATGCTACATAAATCAAGCGTTTACTCTCGCATTCGCTCACGCTAAAACCGAATCTCGTTGAGAGTTAATGTAATTTTTAGGCTATGCAAAGCATACAGTAGTAGAGAGTTTATCTCTAAACTCCTCTTAAATGCGTAAGAGATCTTACGCTATCCTACCAAACATGCGAATTAGCCTTAAGTTACTTCCTCTATTGATTCAATATCTTACCAGTTCGTGTGAATGGCCGGTTGACACTTACTTTTTAAAATAACACCTAACTACAAAAGCATATAAAGAATAGTGCAAAGAGAAACTCTATCCCACTTTTCCTTAACTTCACCTAATAAAATTAGTTCATGTCGAGATTAAAAATGACAGTAGATAAATAATAGCGCAAAGACATGATGAAAGAAAATGAAATATCAATTGAAAGTACAAGGTCTGGATAATTAAAACTACGAAAGCAGTAAAACATTCAACTATGAAAACATAGAAACTCTAAACTACGACTTCGACTCCAACTTTGACTCTCTTGCTAACTACTGCTTGATTGATTCCTTTTATAGGCATCTTCTAGGGTTTCCTGGGCTTCGTAATCAGCCTTCCACGATCCTTGGAATATTTAAGGAGAATCCCAGACTTTCTGAGATTTTAGATCTTCTCAATGGCTTCTTTGCTTCCGTGTTCTGGTTTGTTGATCCACATTGCGACCTTGACACTTACTTCACTTTTGAGATTCTTTCATAATCGCTTTGCTCTGTGGTTTTCTTGCTTCTCTTCTATTCGCTTCGCATCTGGGATCCTGCAAAACAACAATATCAGTACGCGGCTATATTTAAATCATGCATTTATCTTCACTTACTTTTGCTTTTTAAATCTTGATTCCTCTTTTATTCCTCACATGAATTACCCTTTTAATGCATCCTAGCTCTATATTTTTGTCAATTTACTGCAGGTAATAATTCTAAAAGATACTAAATATTAACTCTATTTGAGAGTTATCAGATTCCTTGTTAAGAAAGAGTCTGCTTGCCCTTAGATGATGACCATGAAAATTTATGATGTGTTATGGAGGGGCTCTCAACCCAAAAATGTCAAGTTCTCCATTTAAAAACCCAGTTATGCTGCTATTAATAAAAATGATGTTTATGAAAGAAAATCCTCATGGATTTATCTATGTCTGAGTTGTTGTCTCTTATGTGGTAAAACAATTGAAACTCAAATTTACATTTGCTGGAACATTACAAATGGACTTGGAGTACTGCTTGGCCCGGAAACATTTCGTCCTTTATTGATTTATCCCTTGCTGGCCACCCTTTTAAAGATGAGAAAAAATTGCTTTCGGAGTCTATGGTGAAAGCTTTCCTATGAAAATTTGGTTGGAATGAAAAAACAGGATCTTCAATGATAAATACCTTATTATTGATAAATTTTTCTAATCTACTATGTATCTAGTCATATTTTGGGAACTTTTTTGTAATTATAACCACTCTTTGCTTATTGCTTAGTGTAAGTGCTTTTTGTAACTGTTTCACTGAGATTTCCCTATTTTTCATCTTATCAATAAAATATTGTTTCCTATAAAAAAATCATTAAGATTTACTTTCGAATTAATTTTCTACGAGTTATCCAGACAACAACTAAATATAGTAAGATTTAAGGTTAAAGCAAGCTAGGCCATATAAGATAAGATAATAAATAAGTCAAAGGATAGAAGCTCGACTATCGCCGCATTGAAACTACCTACCATGAACCTTATAATAGTATGTAAATAGTTTGAGTGTACCATTACACTGGCAGTAGATTAGTCTTAGACTTCATTGTAACATTTAAGTTGCAAATAATGAAATGACATATATTTAGACATGTCCATGGGGTGGGGTTGGGGATGACTTCCCTGTCTCCATCCCCGCCACAAAAATCATTCCTCGCGAGGAATTGGGGATGAGGATTCCCAGTGACGAATTGGTGAGGAACTGTTCCCCATGGTGAAAAATTCACCTTTTTATTTTTATTTTTTTATTTTTTTTAATCTTAATTTTTATACGTATTTTAAATAATATTTTCAAATACTTATTTTTTTCATGGAAAATATACATTAATTTCAATTAGATAACTAATTATGGAAGAAAATATACATTTAAATAAATATTTCTAAAAAAAAAACTATAACTAAAGATTAATTTAGTAAAAAAGAGGAAAAAAATTATTTTAAAAATAAAATAAAAAATAAAACGTAAACGATGTAGGGTTGAGGAAACGGGGATGGAGAATACATTTCTCATCCCCGTTTATGTTGCACGGAAATTTTTTATCCCCGTTCACTCCCCCATTCATCGTCTAAATGGAGATTCATCATCACATTCGAGGTGGGTCCCCGTAGGGCCCCGACCCCCACGGAAAAATGGACATCTGTATATATATTTGGATGGTTTGTTTATTGTTAATTCATTCAGTGGAGCGTTCTAGGAAGGTGTTTATAAATTCTTGGATATGCTTTCCACTTACACCTGGCTATTTACAGACTATATAAATACATACAAACTCATATAAATGTTACCATTTAAGCTTTCAGGTTTATTCATTAGTTTGCTATCTAAGTGAACTCAACTTCCTTCAGTTGGCTTCTTTGGTGGTTTCTACTCCCGTTCAAGCTTTTCTTGAGCTGGTTTTGTTGATGTCATCCTCTATGTCAGATTGTTTTCTTCTCAGAGGTTCCTCGAGTGTTTTGGTGATCTCTCTTTGCAAGGACACAACAAGGAGACATCAATATGGCTTTTCGCTCTGAACCTTTTCGCTATCCCCTCTCTCTACCCTTTTCTGAATCGCAACCGTCTCCTTCCTCGAAAATGTAAAAACCGACCTCTAAAATTGCCTTAGATTTGATTCTTACTTAGCATGCATGGTTTAAAAATAGTTACATAAAAAAACAATGGAAAATTAAAACTCGTTTTGTTCAAATAAAAACAGTTCCAAATAAAATAATTGAAATGACAATTCAAACCTCTAGTCAGAGATTATTAAAACGTTTCAAATAACGATAGTAAATTGGAAATCTAAACTCTAGCTAACATGATGAATCAATGATACCAAAAAAATAAAACTGAAATCAGTGGACTCCCATTAAAATACCATTTTTCAAGGTTTGAATTCCATTTTTCAAGGTTTCAGATTTAATCTTTGGAGTTAACTCAATTTTTTTTTTTTTTTGATTAGGGATTAATTCATTATAAATGTTATTGTTATTTCAGATATAATAATAATAAATTGAGAGATATTAAATGTGTGTCCATAAACAAGATGTTATGAGTTGGAGTTCTCAACACCCAATTAAACTATCATTTTAATCCCTCAACTATCACATTTATTCTATTTTAGTCCCTATATTTTTAAAAGTCCAATTTTGATCTCTCAACTTTGCAAAAAACTTAAAAATGATCATTGAGTTAAAAAAAATGAAGTATATTTAAAAATTTGACATGAGTTAGACAAAAATTAAATAATAAAATAATATCATCTTCTTCCTCTCTCATTTTTCACCCCTCCTTCCCTTTCATCTTCTACCTATTGATTTCTCACTCTCAGAAAGACCATTAATATTTCTTCAAAATTACAAAACATGAACACTCAAATAAGAACACTGACAGGTTCTAATTTCAAAAATATTTCAAATTAGCTACCAATTTTTATCATTTATCGATAACATTTGCTTTGAAATTGACCTCTAGGGTGACTCTCAATCACATTATTTGTAAGAAAATAAGGAGCCGCCACAAACTTCCCACTCTCTTGTGTTTATCATCATCATGATTATCATCGAAAATGCAATGTTTTTCGACGAATGAAAGATAAAAAATAGACGCCATTGAAAAAAAAAAAAAAAAAACTCAGAAAGCAAAACAGATCAGGCGCCATTGAACAAACAAACCCAGAAAAAAGGGAAAAAAAAATTGTTTATTTTTCATATAGAGAATTGAATTTTAGGGCAATAAAAGCAAAAATAATATTGGGCAGAGAGGAGTTTGAAGTTAATTTGGTTTTTGGGGGATTTTTGGTGTGTGCTTTCTTAACTTTCATTCATCTACGTTATTGCAAGTTGGTGCGTAAATAGTTGATTTGAAACTTTGTTCGAAATTAGAACTTTTGGGTGTTCTTATTTTAGGGTTAATGTTTAGTAGTTTTGAAGAAATATTTAAGGTTTTTGTAATGGGAATGAGAAATCAATAGGTAGAAGATGAAAGGGAAGGAGGGGTGAAAAAATGAGAGAGGAAGAAGATGATATTATTTAGGTTAAAGTACTATTTTGGTCTCTATACTTTTGAAAGTCTAATTTTAGTCTTTGAACTATCAATTATCACTACAAGAATTGATGCTTTCTGCGACGGAAATTTCCGTCGTAATTGGTGCTTTTTTCTGTCGCGAAAGCCTACTG